>APFE030363497.1:171499-201736 GCA_000404065.3 Pinus taeda | reverse complement strand
TTGACAAGATTGAACAAGGTGTTTCAGTGGGGAGGCAAACAACAGAAAGCCTTCGACACCTTGAAAGAAAAAATTAGTACAACACCAGTACTAGCATTGCCAGATCTTCAAAGACCATTTGAGATCGAAACAAATGCCAGTGACTATGCCATGGGAATAGTGTTGATGCAACATGGTAAACCCATATGTTATCATTCTGAGACATTTAAATATGCAATAGTTATTTATCCCACATATGATAAAGAATTGTATGCATTAGTGCACAGTGTGAAAAAGTGGAAACATTACCTATTGGGCAAAGAAATAGATATACATATTGATCATTAGCCACTTCAATTTTTTCACTCACAAACTAAATTGCAGCAATCAAGACATTATAAGTGGATGGGTTTTCTACAACAGTTTCATCTAGTCATCAGATATAAGGAAGGCATACACAATAAAGTTGCAGATATGTTATCTAGACCAATCATCAATGCATCTACTATACTTAAGCATAATTCAGTATTAAATGAAAGCTACATTGAACAATATGCTCAAGATGTATATTTTAAAGATGTATATGCAACTTTAAGTCATGGAAAACAAGTAGAAGAATTGGATTATCATGTTAAGGACCAACTCTTGTATCATTTGGGAAAGCTATGCATTCCACAAACTGAAAGAGTTAACATAATTTGGGAAGCACATACCTTTCTAATATGAAGTCATTTTGGTGTAAGTAAAACAGTTGCACAGCTACAAAGATTCTGCTATTAGCCAAGAATGCATGAAACAATTTCTAGATATATTAAAGGGTGTACCATGTATGCTAAAAGCAAGCCCAGCAATAGAAAACTAGGCTTGTACACTCCACTTCCAATTCCTTCTCATCCTTGAGAAAGTGTTTCCATGGACTTTGTTGGGGGACTGCCAAGATCTAGAAAAAGACATGACTATTTATATGTTATTGTGGACAGGTTCAAAAAAATGTGTATTTTAATACCTTGTAACAAACAGATTACAGCTGAACAAACAACAAAGTTGTTCTTTCTGCATGTCTAGGTGCATTTTCGGTTACCCACATCCATAGTATCTGATCAAGATTCCCAATTTGTTGGGAAGTTTTGGTCAAGTCTATGGGAGTTGATGGACACCAGACTGAAAAAGAGCACAACCTTTCATCCACAAACAGATGGTCAAACAAAGGTAGTCAATATGACAATGATCCAGTTGCTTAGGGGCTATTGCAGCAAGCATCCCAAGCTTTGGGATGAAAATTTATGTTATGTGAAACATGCTTACAACCATGCTAAACATTCTTCTACACAAAGTTCTCCTTTTGATATTTGTTTTGGTTTTACACCAAGGTCTCCCTTGGATTTTGTCTTTAGTAAAGACATAGCAGTTGATGGACATAGTGATGTGGACAAAGCAACCAAGTTCATTGAACAGATCCAAGAAATTTACCAGGCAGTGCAGGAACAACTAGAGAGGAGCCAGGCCAAGTACAAGGCAAGGCATGATAAGCATAGAATTGAGAATAGCTTCCAAGTTGGTGATCAAGTCTGGCTACACATAAACAAAGACATAATGCAAGGTGAAGGAAAGAAGCTGAAGCTAATAAGGTATGGGTCTTTCAAGATACTTGAGAAAATTGGTGAGAATGTTTTTCACCTTGATTTGCTATCTTACATGCACATCTATTTAGTGGTTAAGGCAAAGAACTTGAGACTATTTGAACCTTCAACGACTGAAGATCCCGAAGAGCAAAGTCAGTTGCCTTCTATTGATGATATGTTGCCTGAATCTCTCAATGAGTTGCAGGAAGATACAGTTCTTGAGGGAAAGGTGAGAACTACATGTAGAGGGGATTTTGAGTACCTCAGAATCGGACCCAAAGATTCAAAACCAAGCAATGCAAAATGGATACAGATTGGGCAAGTGAGGAAACTGTATCCTCACTTGATTGATGCTTAGAAACCAACTTTTGGTGATCCAAAAGCCTTTTCAGTGGGAAGGCGTGATCCAAATGGATCCTAGAATACTCTCTAAAGTTTTTAAAAATCATTCAAAATATCGAAACAATCACATGGGAAGAACCCTTTGAAACATCGGAAAGCACTATTAGCAGCCAAAAACACCAAGAAACGGTGGAAAAAAGCCTTATCGAAGGCTTGAATAGTGAATGCACAGGAGCCATCGGATCTGGCTAGTCAATGATCCAGATCCAATCTACAAATCGCAAATTGGTGGTGACCGGCAGAGGAAATCGCAGCACACCATATAAAACTTGTGATGGTGATCAGCGGAGTCAACGAGGACTATCGATCAAGCACATAGATCGACAACCCACATTGTATCGCAGAATCCCAGTCGGTAAATACGAATAGGGTGCTCACCAAATGGCCCAGGGTTATTGCAATATGTGATTGCCATCAATCGCATTGTGATATCACAATAAGAAAACACAATGGAGAAGGGCTATATGCACACACACACAGATATATATATATATATATATATATATATATATATATATATATATATATGCAATGCGATTCGCAGGACCTGATGGAAATATAAATGTTATTTCATAAGATTTGAGATCCATCAATTGTCATTTTTAATTTATTTTCGCATGTTTCATTTATTAAATGAAATGTGAGGGGAAGCGTTGATGCGATGAAAACCAGACCGGAAAGGGTTTGGGAATGAAAATGTATAATACTTAAAATTTTCCCAAAGCCATTTCTACGAGATTTTCCAGTGTTTTAACGTATTTTGAAAAATGCAAAGGAAATCCAAAAAACAGGTGGGATTTCGGGAGGAACAAAGTGGTAAGTGGTTTGGGTTGGGCTCCACCCGAGCCCATACATTCGATGCCACGTGTCTAGGCTGAGGAGAGAGAAAACCACTTGTATCGAGTGGTTAACCACTGTATGAAAGGGCCTCCCAAAATGAACCACAATCATTGGATCTCGATCTCCTAGATCAATGGTCGAGATGTGAAGTCAACCTAAAGGCGGATCCAATAGGAATATAGTGGGGATTTATGAATGTTTGAAGTCCGAAAGATAGTGTTGAGGTGGATTTCCTGAGTTTGAAGGTATTTCTCTGTGTAACTAGAGAATGGTTGTTCCAAGGATTTCAACGGCCAAATGGACTCTTCCATTGTAGAACAAGAGGCCACCTCCCCTAAAAATGTTAGCAATGATTATTTAACACCCAGAAGGGGGATTCGAGCGGATAGAGGCTGGAATCCAGAAAGCCAGAGAAGGGGAAATGAATAGTCAATGCAGATTGGCTTTAAAGCCATAGATTGACAAAAAATAGAGTAGACAGTGCTGAGACAAAGATCAATAGAGACAGAGAGTCAGTGAGGAGAGTATGTGTACTCAAAAGAGACTTGGGGGATCCAAGTAAACCCTTATTGTTTTGTATCTGTTGCGTGAGGCTCCATTGGAGCTCACTGTTGTAAAACTCTGTTTCTGAAGACATAATAGGGAGGCCACCACTGAAGGCTAGACTAGGACATAGCCCAGGAGTTTTGGATGAACTTCATATTAAACATGTTGTGTTTATGTGTGTTGTCTATTATGCTTCTTTTACTGCTTCATTGTTTGTGTATTTCGCAATCTTATCAATCCATTGCACAAAATAACATAGGCATATCCATGCACATGAGTCTGTAATACCTTAATAATTGTCTAAGATCTCATTATTAGATCATCTAGTCTCCAAGTTCTCCAAAATTTGAACCCCTTCTCTGTAAATTTATCTCTTTTTATACATTATAAGACAGTTGGTGATCACCAAAACTATCAAACTGCTTAACTATTTTCATAACTTTCTAGAGTAAAGATTATTATAGAACATTATACAGAGGGTAAAAGACACCTCATTCTAAAGAACATAGAATAATTGGAAGTAACGAAAGTTAGAAAATGATGATGACTATTAGCCTTTTTGGCTCTGTTGTTTGGCTGTTGAGTTTCTCTGTAGATGCTTTAATACTGATTAAATTGCTTTAATGATAATAAAATATATTTGACTCAAACCCCGTGTGTGGACCTGGGCTTTACGTATGTATCAGGCGCGTTTTGATTGGCCAAAGCACAAGAAAATCCAACCAATCACCTTTCTTTGGAGTTTTAGTCATCCACCGATAATTTTGATTATCTTGCTTAAACAACAGAATCAGCTAATTTATGTGGAGCATTAGTTTTCCATGGAATTGAAAAGAATTAAAATTTTGATTCATAAACCCATTGGGTCCGCCTTAGTTGTACATGAACCATCCAATCACTTATTCAATCAACGGTTCAATCCTTCGAAACTCATGAGACTTCAGACCTGTTTGAAATAAACCTTATTGAGTCTTCCTTTTCAACGCTATATTGACTCCCATACGGACCCGATGAGAAATATAAACCACCAACTAATAATCTATCAAGTCTGAATTTAACGCTAAAACTCGATTATTTCTTCACCCAATATCCGTTGGATCCCATCTCTTTGGATGGATGACTAAGATTGGCCCAGACTTCAGCAAGTTTAAACTATGTTTGATATACCGTCGTGTCCAATAATTTACCCACTTGATTACCGTTGGATCTGTGGCCTGTTGATCAAACGGTTCAGATCTTCTCGCAGGTACACTGTCGCATCAGATCTCGGAAACAAACCATTCTAGTTAACTTGTGCAATTATTGTTGGATCTGTAGCTTGTTGATCAAATGACCGAGATCTTCTCAAATGTTCACATTCAAAAGCCATCCTGTGAATAAAATAAAATAAATTATTTAGGTTATTTCTTTTAAACATTGCAGGGGTAAAGAATATAAGGGAACTTTATTGAGGTTGAACCCCCGCAGTGATTTCAGGCCACACATTGTGGTCAACCATGCTCACGTCATAGTCAACTGCGAGGGTTCAGCCTTAATTATCCTTTGTGCTTATTGTTTCCCTACAGCACACCTCATCGTACTCATCAAGCTATCGCTTGATCATGCCTCTTGAACATGCACGACCTTTAGACAATGGTTTAATTTTTCATTCCTTTTGATTTTTGTTTCATTTTGTGATAAAACTGAAAATAATGCTTAAATCACAATATAAGCTACAACAAGACACATGGCCACGGCAGTGAGAATAGTTGCGCATCCAAAAACATGTGTCACTAACCATGGCCTTATCAAACTCATTGTGTTGGATGATTTGAGATGACAAGGCAAGAATTGGGAAGAATTCATGTGGAAAAGGCCCAAGACCACCCACAGAAGGAAAACCGAGATGTCTTAGGAAGATCCAAAGGTGACAAAGGAGAAACCCCAGCCCTTGATAGTAAGCGTTAGCAAGAGGCTGGTTGATAAACCAATTGGTGATAGGAGGTCGAAGCAGAAGATAAGGGTTAGTGGGTACCTAGAGTCCCCATCCATGTCAAGAAAGAACAAAGAAGAAGTAGAACAGAAGGATGACGAGCAGGCTCATCCAGAGGAACCTTCTTCACCTGGTAAGGGAAAAACCCAATCCTTGTTGTCAAAAATTGAAATTCTAGATAAAGAAATTAGAGAATTGAGGGAACATCTAGTAGAAGGAAAGGCAGAGCCAAGAGCCCTAGAGCTAGATACTTTGGCAGATGCCATAGACAGGGCTAGAAGGTGAGATGTCTCGAGTACTGTGTGTGTAGCCTGCACTGAGAAGTTGGTGGCACAGAATTTAAACTATATGCAGCAGACACTACCTCCAGGGAGACTCAAACTAAAAAATGGGAAGCTATTACACAAGAACCCATCGAGGACATTTTTGTTACACAAGAGCCAGTGATCAAGATGGCACAATCCATAGGAAGTGATCGAGTAATGGATACGTAGGAGCCCTTGGCAAATACTATTGTTTTAGCAGAACTAGCAGTGGAGGAGGAAGTTAGCCAAGGGAAGGAAGGGGAAGACAAAATACATAAGCCTATGGTCAAAACTGCTGCTACACAAGAACGAGTAGTGAAGACAGAAGCTGATCTGGAGAAAAACGATGTACAGAAGTCTGTGGATAACACTTCTGCTACACAAGAACCAACAGTTAAAATGGAAGTTGACCAGGAAGATAAAGAAACTGTGACAAAATTCACTGACAAAGTTGTTGTTACACAAGAACTAGTAGCTGAGGTGGAACAATTTCACCCTCAAGAGGTTGCTACACCCTCAATTGATAGCGCATGCGGAAGAACACCAGGTCTTGAGGAAGGATTTTGTTCTGAGAGATTGTTGTTGTTGCCAGAGCTGCAAAAATGGAAGTAATTGGTGCTCTTTCTACAAGAGGGAGTGATCTCACTCAAAGTGCATAAAAGAATGATGGACTCCCTGAGAGAAAAATGGCTAAAGGAATATTTGGAAAGAGAAGAGGAAGCACGAAGGCACACAGAAGTTATAAAGAAGAAGGATGAATAGTTGTATCAGTTGAATCGACAGGTCTTGGACCTGATGGACGATAAGACCAAACTCATGACCTTGCTCTAAACCTACTAGCATGCAAGTGGATTTCCGCATCATACCCAGTGTTCCTTTGGGAACATTATTACTTATTTCAATTAAAGGCAGTCTTTGAAGTTAGATCCTATATGGGTTCTTCAACCTGTTCTTTTTTTAAAAAAAATCGCTCATGTGACTTTGATGACCAAAGCTTGTTGTGCAAGCTGTTCTTGTGCAATATCATGTGTGAATATGTTAGCACAAATATGGTGGTGAGTGTCCTCTTCTACATGGGGGACTTGTAGTTGTGTGCCTTCCTTTCATTCATGAGGAATCAGATTGAGTGGAACCTAGCCAAGAAAACAGTAGAAACCGACGAGGAAAGAACATCATTGTGGATAAACGCTAAACCAAGAATGGCTTACAAACTCTAGCGAAAGTTTAAACTATTCCTGAGAACTCTGGAAATCATACAACAATCGGCCACTTACAGAAAAAGAATCATGAGGAATTGCCTCAACCTGTTTACAAATATGAAAAGTCGAGTGCTAGCTGGATGTCTTAAGCGCACTGAGGCCTACAACATGGAGTTATAGGAATGGGACCCCTTTGAGTACAAAAACTTCATGGTTGTTGTTACCCAAATGCTGGAATATGCTCAAATTGTGCAAGCAATGGGGGAATTCTAAATTGGCCTCAGGTTCAAATTTTCTTTGATATGGTTGCCATTGGATGAGTATCAACCTGATTATCATTTATGTGACTACGAAGAGAAATCTTGGCCACATCAGTTGATGGCCATTCAAGGATTTAGAGCTCTAGGCGACAATACTATTGGTGCCTACAATTTCACATACCTGTATCGGGGGTATAGTAGAAGGAACTGAGATTCTGCATGGGGACATGCAGTTGCTTTAGTAGGGGGGAGATGTTGGGTGTGGTTTTTTAGCTATTTTTTGTACATTCTTTCCCCAATTTTTACCTTTCTGTCCTCCAGGCCTATGACTTTATATGATCAAATTCCTTGTTTTCTTACCTATTTAACCTATTCTACTGTCATGTTACCTTTTTATATTTTACCGAATAATACAAGGCTTTATTCCTTTTTGTGGCTAACTAGGAGAGTATTGAAGAAGTATTTTGGGAAGCTCTTCTTTTCTGGTGATGACTTGTGAGAACAAAGCTATGAAGCAGACATATAGTGTGGATTAACTATAGAAAGGGGTAGAATGGTTCGCTATTACACCCTGGATGCTGTTACAGGTTGCTATTACACATTGGATGCTGTTACAGGTTGTTGTTACACATTGGATGCTATTACAGTATGTTATCATTACAAGAAAAAAGGACATTGGTGAGGGGCGACAAATGTCACCATAAGCTCATTAGTGATGGTCAAAAGAACCTTCGTCACCAAAAATTGAACGTCACCAAAGGTGGCGTCACCAAAAGTATAGGTGATATAGTGACATCCAAACTCCGCCACCAATAATGATTTATAATGATGGATAGTGATCGTCACCATTTCAAATGAGCAATGGTGACAGACCATAGCCTCCATTACCAAAAACTAAATGTCACCAAAGGTGGCATCTCCAAAAGGATAGGTGTTATGGTGACATTCAAGGTCCGTCATGAATATTGATTATAATGATGGATAGTGACCATCACCATTTCATATGAACAACAATGATTTTTTGTGATGGATCTTCCATGGCTGTCACTATTGGTCCATATATATAGTGATGTTTGTTGACCATCACCAAAAGCTAAATTGCCAGAAGTATAAGTCTTGTGGTGACATTCAAGGTCTGTCACGAATAATGATGGACAATGACTGTCACCATTTCATATCAACAACAACAATTTATGGTTACAAACCTTTGAGGGCCATCACTATTGATGCGTATATATGGTGTCATTCACTGACCGTCACCATTTCATATTTTGGTGAGGGTCGAAAAATTTCACCAAAGCTCATTGGTGATGATCAAAAGAGCCTCCATCACCAAAAATTGATCATCTCCATTCCATATGGATGTGAAAGCATGATGGAGTCGAACCACCAACCTCCTGCCTGTAAATCATGTGCTCTTCCATTGAGCTAGCACCTTTTAAAGAATTAGACTTTTAAAAATTAGACCTTGAAACTTCATAAATTGTAAATTCTACAACTTTCAATAAATTAAAGTCTCAACAGTATTTTACTCAAGAATCAAAGAAACATCAAAGCTATAGGTCCCTACCTAATGGTTATGGAAGTTATGAAAAGTGGGTGGAGGGAAAAATAATTATGTATGAGAGAATCAATATGTTTAGTTGAATACTCAATTAGAAGTGAAACTTTGAAGACATTTATAATCCATAAATTCCCTACAACTAGCAAATGCACCAAATATTGCAAAGGAAATGTCATAAGTGGATAGCATACGGAATAAGAACATTGATGAAGACAAATGCAATATGTTATAGGTTGAGTGAAAAAAAAATATCAATGTTGTCATTCTTTGGTGCTTAGATATCTAAATGATATCTAAAATTCTATGCAAATGTAACATGGATCTCCGGAAACCATGAACAACATATGATAAAATAAATTATATATACATATATTATATATATATATATATATTATATATTATATATATATATATATATATATATATATATATATATATATATATATATCACCTTTACATAAACCAACATGCAATTTGGAATTTCATCTTCATGCTTGAGATGCTTCTGTTTATTTGAATTTTACTTGTGACATTTGTTATCTCACAAGGAATCAAAATCGTCACTAGTATTAAATTCATCCAACATGAACTTTGGAGATCCCACTGACATTTGCGTTTTCGTTTCCATGCCTAAAAACCATAGAGATGCATGTCGATAGTAGAATAATATGTGTGTCTATTGCTCAAGAACACATTCTTTATTAACCATTGTTGCCTGATAGAAACCAAAGAGACAACACAATATCAACGTACACAAAATCCCCTACCGAAATATAATCATAACTTAGCTAAGAAGTCTAAAAGATGTTCTTAATTAATAAACTTTGTATTTGGAAATTTTATTTCTTTAGATTTAAAAAAGACTATGTTGTACAACACTTTTGTCTATTTATCTAGGCAATCATATCATAGCATATGTCACACTGTGGAAATCTACAGTACCTAAAGTAAAAAGACAAACTTTCTCAAGAAAATAGATTTAGAAAAGAGCTTCAAAAAATATATATTTATCATCAAAGCTTTAATTAGTTTAACAACAAACTAGTTGGAGATTGAAAATCAAAATCATTCATAGGAAACGAATAGAACAATGGCCAAAGTTTCTTTCATACAAATAAAGCTAGAGTCACTACTGTCATTGCAGATAACTAAAATTTCGGCAGTGGTCTAACAGTTAGAGCTTATTTGTAGGGAAGACTCGTCAATACCATCAATTTTTTTCCACGGTCTGTTATGTCTCTAGATCCAGATTAGATAGCTTGTTATTCTCAAGTTCTACCTTTGAAGTTTTGATTTATGGCTCACCCTTTAAAACACAATTCTACCACTCATTTGATTTTGTTTTGTCAAGAGAATTGGTAGGACCTTCCCATCCTCTATTTTACATAAATCAATAACCATCCATCAATGATATAAAGAATAACAAATACACAACAAAGGCCAAAGATGCACTTGTTGTATACCTATGTTCTAGGAATCATGTGACCTTACTAGTGCAAAGAGCTCACCCCCACGTGGAATTTACAAAACTTTTTTAAATAAAGCTCCAAGTAAACCAATCAAAATATGAACATCTTTTTAGTCAATAAAATATCTCACTTAAAATAAAAGTGGTCTAGAATTGAATGTTATATCATCCATGTCAAATAACTAACATCAAGTGAGAAATGAAGGCCATGCATATTGGATTATTGAAATAATGGATGTGATAAAGCTCAAAATCAAATAGATGACTTACAACTAAGAAACACAAATAAATGACTTACAACTAAGACATGAGGTTTCCCCTTCAACCCTATCATTAAATAACTCTTCTTTATGTCAAAAACCATTAAACTTTTTCCAATACCAGGTGGAAGTGGTATTGTAACATTAATCTCTAATAAAGTCTATGTCCACGACTACTTCTCAAGATCCATTCCATTACCAACATTTGGGGCTAGATAAGATACATGCAAAAACCATCAACATGAAAATGAAATCTAAATCCTTGTAAAAAAATGGGAGGAAAAAAAAATCCACAAATTGAAACAAACTGTAGGATAACTCATTCCTACAACATTATTATCCTATTGTGAACAACAAAAAAATAAATCAGGAGAAATGTAATTTTTGCCACATTTTGACAATCATTTCCTTTTGCATATTCTATGGGCAATTGATGAAAAAAGTCAACTAAAGCTTGTCAACATCAAGATTATAGTAAAACATAAAGGAATCGCTCCAACTATAATCTTAAACACAAGTATCTATAAATATAATTATTTGTTGAGGACATTGTCTTTTGTGAAAATATGGAAGTCAAATCTTTAAAATAACACAATTTATGGTACCACTACCTTACGAAGTCCATTCATTCGAGTATTTATGAAGTTCATTCAGGAATTTCTTCAAAATTCAAAGTTTAAGCAATTAACATGTAGCCTAAAAAAACTCAGATTTGAAAAGGAGATAACCCAAAGATGTAGAGCATATATCTCACATTTATATATCCTAATTTCCAAACATTGAAATGACACTTTTTCGCATACTATTGTGAATTCAGCCTAAAATGCTAGAAAAAATTATTGATGGTTATTTTTGTTAAAAATGGAAACTAGGGCCAAATTACACTTTGAACAACTCCTTTGGGGAATATAATTATGGGATTTAATTTCTCTTTTCGAGAGGACCAAAATCGATCTAAAGATCGTCAAAGTTGGATAAGTAGAAGTAGAATTTTGAATTTATGTTTCTCTCATGTAAATTATTTAGGTCGGCCTCAACTATATGTTAGCTTAGGAAGATCAAAAGTCACGTCCCCTCAACTTCACTAAATTGTATATATAGACGAGAATTCTCTCTCATTTGGGACACATCAATCAAAAGAAAAATATATCTTTGTGGTAGCAAAGATTAAGGAGGATAAATTCTGGTTATTGTTGGGATTGTTTTGGTTAGGGGTTTGTCATAACAGGTCCGAGTTTGGAAGAATTTCTTTGCTATGGTTAAGGACAATCTTATATAAGGGTTGTGACTTGCTTCATATGGGACTTCTTCTTGTAGTTTGGCCGCAGCTAAAAGATATTCTCACAACTTGACCGCAGGCCTTGAATCACTTGTCGAGGAAGCTGAAATACAACAGAAAGTTGTTGACCTTATATGATAGTATTCAGACGCTTGTTGAGGATGACATGGAAACTTAAAAATAGGTGGACTACTACAAATAGTAGAGCCCTTGTAATAAGAAAAAGGTCACATTGTTTATAGAATTCAAGGGATGGAGCAACATGCTTCAGAAGCCCTAATCCAGAACCACAGAGATAATATCAATGATTACCTTAATGTGGTCATACACCAGCTCCTTAAGCCATATAAAAGGAGCATCATGCGAAATAAGGAAGGTCGCAGTAGAAAGAAGGATTTTTGGATCAGTCAACTTAGAAAGCAGTGGACATGAACCAACTGATCAAAAAAATATTACCGCAGTGATAAATTGAATCCTTAAAAGAGTGACTAGCGTGGGAAGACACAAAGTCAAACAAAGTATAAATTTTTGCCATAGACAAGACAAAATTTACTACATCGTTTTAAGAAAATTCATCTCAAAGGGAAAATAAATTGTTTCAAACCCCAAGATTGAAAGGAAATTAACTTAATGTACAACAAAATGTTAGAATTTTTTTAAGATGCATCTGCATTTACTCAGAGGTGTTGATTTGATGCTATATAATTATTAAAGCCATGTTCAACCTATAATGGGTCTCTAGCTTTTCTGTTGTTAAAGTTGCAGGCCTATTTTAGCAAAGCCATAGGCTTTGATCATGATGAAATGTAGTTAAAAGGATTTTTTTTCTAGATTTATATATTTTTCACAGTTTAGATTCAATTATGCATTTTTCCATACCAAGTAAGAAATAAAACAAACCATTAGTAGCCAAAGAACATATCAATTAGAGCTAAACATGTAAAATAGAACTGATAAAGGATATATAAATGCAGAATTGAAAGTTTTAACTAAAAAACTAAATAGACATTATGGTGTTAATATTACCTATATAGCATGATTTGATATCAATAGTAAATGCATACCAAGTCCATTGAATGCCTCATTCCGAGAACCCTCAATAAGAGTTTTCCAAAGTCCCTTTGATTTCCCAAATGCACTAGTTTACATCCGAGCAGAAGTTGTGTCCAGCGGCTTTCCAAAACAAAATAAACCACCACATAACATAGTGTTTATGTATAAATTTGAGCAAGAAATGTACAAGTCAAATACCAAAATTTGGCTAGAAAATTAAAATCACTACAACAAAGCAGAAAGAAAAGGAGTTGTACCTGTGTTATCACAGTTGTTCAAGCTCTAGCTACAACTGATATACCCAAATTTTCCTTTGTTCCCATATACTTGTTCCTATGTTTCAAGTAAAATCTCTTATACTATAGCTATAATAGTATTGGTTAAATTTATGATGTATAATTACTTGATGAAAATTGAATAAGCTAAATTAATGGTAAATAATATCATAAGTAATTATCTATAGATGAGAAAAGGTTTTTCAACATTGTATCAGAGAAGTGAGATCAGGTAGTGGAGTGTGTCTTGGTGGAATGATCTTGCATCAAACAAATCTGTGTATTTTCCGTGGAACTATTTTATCTGCAGATCTGAGAATTCAAGCGTGCATTACGTAAAGATCCATTGGCTCTAGAACCATTATTATACACAATTCTTTTGAATTTTGTTTTATCTTATTCTGGAACATGTGTAAGGAGGTGCGAATGATCATTCTCCATAATCAAGTTGAAGGGAGTCATAGCATCAGTTGTGTTGGACAGTAAATATTAATTCATGACAATTTGCAATACCAAGGGCATGGTTTTATGCAGTCTCCTCTACTCCGATTTGCTTTGAGAACCATAGATATCAAAAACTAAAGGAAAAAGAAAGGAGGCATTGCAATAATATTACTCTATATTCGAAGAGTTGTCACATAATTTCCAGACATGCATTGGAAGATGTACATATATATGGCAACAAAATAGAATACATACATGTCTGGTGCGGTCAAATTCTCCACAATATAAATATCACACCATGAGATAGAATGTCTGAATCGACTTGAGGATAAGCTAGTGACAACAATGGCTTAGTATAACAATGGAAGCATTTACTGGTGGAGCAGAAATGTCCATACCCATTTTGAAAACCCTAGTTTCTCTAATATGGCACTGCAACCTTTTCTATACCAATCAACTTGGGATGAGATTAACCACGGATTGAGTCCTAATGTCGATATTGCAAGGCTAGGGTTAGGCCTTGGGAAATTATTAGCACATTCATCTTGTATTGTTTGCTTTTGGGATGACAATTAACCCTTTCTAGGTGGTCCTTTAGAAAGAGAAGTAGGAAGTTAAAGTTTGAAACCAAGCTCTGTATAGTCCATGGGCCAAGAATATGTTGAATGGCCTTGCAGAAAGGATTAGAGAGAGCACAAGTGGGCCAATAGAAGGTGGTAGGGGTAGTGATGGTGATGACGATGGCAATGATAGAGGTGGTGTAGGAGATGATGAAGTTGATGGTGAACAAGAGCACCAATTTCCACTACCTCTATTGACTATGGTGTTTGTATCTTTTAATTTAGGGTATTGTATTACTGTCTCGGTTATGGATGGCAATAGGAACAACAATTTCTTTCGAACAAGTTGTGGACTCTTTTTTTTCTCCTCATGCAACTGATTATCAGAATCCTGAATGACGATCTAAATGTTATATACCTAGAGGGGATAATATGGGGTACCAAGGGAGGTACCCAAGGTAATAATGTAATAATGGGATGGGCCATAGTAATAAATAAGGTGGTTAACCCATATCATGTAAGGGACCACAAGTAATTAGTAATAATGTAATGGGCCCATGGGTATTAGTCGATGGTATGAGGGAACCATGGTAATGATCATGGTAATTGTATGTATGAGGCCTATATAGAGGCTAGAGACTCCAAGTCAAGGAATAGTCAAGGATTATTGTATGAACAAGCATATGGCTTGTGGAGTATTCTCCTTCCTTAAGGAGTGATTGTATGGTGTTACCCTACCTTAAGGGTTTGATCGTTTGATAATAAAGAAGAATTTATATCTTATTTCTTGGGTTTATTTCTATTGTCTTATATTTTCAGATCAGATCTATAACAAGTGGTATCAGAGCACTTTCTTGGGCAAAAAAGTGGAGAAATGTTTTTTTTTATTTTTGCAGGATTTCAAGGGCGACGAGTTTGTAGATCAGGTCTATACATTTTGGTGCATGATATGAAAAATATAATTGTAGCTATGGATTCTATGTGAAAAACTACCCGATTTCAAAAAAAAAATCGGTCGAATCGGAGCTCGGATGAAGGAGATATCGCTGAACTAAAAATCAGTGGGGTTGTAGATAATTTTTCAGGGCAGCGAGTTTGTGGCGCAGATCTAGATGTCCTGGTGCAAGATCTGCAAAATCTAATTGTAACTATGGATTATTTGTGAAAAAATAACCAATTTAAAAAAAAAAATCAATTGAATCGAAGCTTGGATGAGGGAGATATCGCTGATTTAAAATCAACTCTTTTTTGCAGAAATTTTGGTGACGGCAGGAGAGTTGCAGCGCAGATCTCAAATTCTAGTGCCTGGATTAGAATTTCTATCACATGAGCAGATGCAGAATGATTGTTCCATTTCCAGAAACAGGTCATAATAGGGATTCTGAGAAATATTGACGGAATTGTGGCCCTTTCAAATTTTCACCAAGTAAGCGAATTTTTTTTTTTCTCTCAAACCCTCTTCATGGAAAAGCTTACTGGAAAAGATGATAGCTCTACTATTGAAGAATTCATACAAAATCTAAAGAACATATTTGGGGATAGATGGAATTATATGGTACCACTTGTTTTGAAAGAAGAGGCCGCCATATGGTGGAAATCACTAGGCATCATTAACTTGACCAAATGCCCGGATGAAGAAATGAAAAAACTCCTTATAGACAAATGGTCTCGGGCTAGAAAACAAGATAATGGGAAACATGTGGAGTTATTTCCTGCTGGTATATCCTTATTACAGGTTCATGGATTAATTCAAAAAGAGAAGATCATTGTTTCTATAAATCCTAGTTGCAAGCATAATTTCATCAATGTTAATTTAGCAAAAAAATTGCAAGTTCCCGCAAAACACATTGAAAACACACAGGTGGATGATGAGGATGTCCAAGTGTATAAGGATTTGAAGATTTCTATGGATACGTATGTGTTGCATGGTGATATTTATACTTCAGAGATAGATAATTTGGATGTTGTTTTGGGATACCCGTGGATGGAATCAGTGGGTACTATAAATATTAATGTGCAGAAGAAATTCTTGAAGCTCTAGTATAAAAAGAAGAAAATTACATTACAGGATATTTCCATAAATAAACAGGTAGAGTCCATGGAGATTGACGTAGAAGATGTTCCAGGGACTGACATATCAGATGATGAGCAATTGATGGTCGACAATCAAACACAAACAGAGGCTGAAGCCGAAAAGGTAACAGGTGTTGACACATCTAATGAGGGTTTAGTGGTTGAAGTCATATTGGAAAAGAAGACACCACAACAGGCACCACATCAAGGTGAATTAAAGAAAAAGACACCGTGGGTTAAAATTTCAACATATCATCACCCACATCACCCCGCAAGAAAACAACCATCAAGATGGCAACCAATTAGCCACACGGACAACAACCCCCGCAGGACAGATAGAGAGGAGTGAAGATCCACCTACTACACATCTACACAGGAGAGCTACCACAGTCAACTTCCATATCAAGCGAGCAAGGCACCAGCGAGGCCGAGGGTTCACCTTTCTCTTGGATGGCTAGATGCACGTGAATGGTACCAGTGGACTACTCTTTTGAGTAGATCTTATTATTTGTGTTCTTCCCATGTTTCGGGGACGAAATATGCTTAGGGTGGAATGTTATATACCTAGGGGGGATAATATGGGGTACCAAGGGAGGTACCCAGGTATAATGTAACAAAAAGATGATGGGCCATAGTAATAAATAAGGTGGTTAACCCATATCATGTAAGGGACCACAAGTAATTAGTAATAATGTAATGGGCCCATGGTATTAGTCGATGGTATGAGGGAACCATGGTAATGATCCATGGTATTGTATGTATGAGGCCTATATAGAGGCTAGAGACTCCAAGTCAAGGAATAGTCAAGGATTATTGTATGAACAAGCATATGGCTTGTGGAGTATTCTCCTTCCTTAAGGAGTGATTGTATGGTGTTACCCTACCTTAAGGGTTTGATCGTTTGATAATACATAATCATTTATATCTTATCTCTTGGGTTTATTTCTATTGTCTTATATTTTCAGATCAGATCTATAACACTAAAACTGTAGGGAATGCACACCACACCTAAAGTTTTGCTGAGGAAATGGTGTACATGTAGGAAACCTTCCTCAATTATCTCCAATTTTTGTTCTACCAAATATGAAACCCTTAGTGTCTTGTCTGGTATTTACAGTTATAATCTTTAGCTGCAGAGGCTAATTTTTCATTTTATTCATTGACCTGGAGGGCTGGTGATATAATATATATATATATTATATATATATATATATAGAGAGAGAGAGAGAGAGAGAGATTCAAACTTCTGAAACCTTAAATTATTATTGTTTTTTGAATTTTCTGATCATGGCTTATTCTTCTATATTTGTCAGAAATGCACTAGGCACTCCCATAACATATTTTATTAATGCACCTTCATTTAAGTCCCATTTCCTATTTTTGTCCATGAGTGAACATCAATATATAAACTTAAGTAAATTAATTTTCTGATTTGATTCTAAGTTCTTAGTGAATTCCTCCATATAAATTGGTAGAGTTAAGAGCTAAGTTACGGTGAGGTCTCTAATGATATGTATTTGGAGGATTTTGTGATGAATCAATCTGAATCACACTCTTCAACTTTAAGGCCCAGCTTTGTTGCTTTGCGAGAGAATGATGATACATGTTACTATTGCTATATGTGCAACAAATTTATTTCCTAATTGGTGGAAGAGGATCAACAAGATAACTTGGAAACTGGCATACTACTGTTGTGCCGTGAGTGTGGAAGTGCCTTCATTGAAGTAGTTGAAACTGCATAGTCTTTTATTGATGTGCATCAAGTTCAAGGGGCGACTATCCAGGTTGGGGAAAGAGGATGAACAGAAGAAGATGGCGCTAAGGGAAGAGACTATGAATATTCGTATTTAGTTCAACAGTTTCTACTTGAGAATCCACTAGACAACACACATACTAATCATGGTGATGCAGAGAATTCCATAGGAGAGACTGGTCATGAAATTGCTTCACACGATGATCCACAAAATGTAGGTATACATGTATATTCATTGTTTCTTTAGTAGTTTCTTTTTCATTATCCACTTGATAATACAGAGACTGATCAAGGCGATATAGAAAATCCCTTTTCAGAGACTGTTCATGAAATTGCCTCACAAGACAATCCACAGAATATGGTTATACCTATAAATACACAGTTTCTCCGACAGTTACTTGTTCATAATACACTTGACAATGCAAATACTATCCATTCCGATGTAGAAAGTTCCATAGCAAAGAATGGTCAAGAAATTTCCACACAGCTCGATCTACAGAATGTGGTTACACTTGAAGATGATTCAGGACGAAGAGATGAAGAAGATAGTGAGTCTAGAACCTTTACTATTCATGTAAGTCTATATGAATGGGACTCCATGGATGAACCTGTGAATGAAGAGGATTCAGATGGAGAAGATGAAGAGGACAAATATGGGGATGAAGGTAGAGATCAAAATAACTTAGCAAAGAATACAGATGAAGAAACTCGGTTATGGACACAAAGGACCAGATGGAGAGACATACGGAGTCAGCATCGAAGAAGAATAAATATTGAACATGATCTACACCATTATCTTCAACAAATATTTGAGAATTTGGCGGAGATAATATTAAGGTAAGGTTTGAACTTCTAGACAGTTTCCCTACATGAATAAGCTATTTTTTTCAGAATTACATGGAAAAAAAGTATATGGAACTGTGTAAACTTAACAAAAATATCTCATATATTTATAAAGAAAATTCAATAAATGCATGAATAAGCTATTTTTTTTCAGAATTACATATTTGAATGTGGAAAAAAATATGCGCAACTTTGTAAATTAAACAAAAAAAAAAGTCTCATATATAATAATCACCCAGGTTAAGAAAAATAAATTTCAAATACACCACCTAATTATTATAAAAAGAAATTATAAATAGGTAATCAAAGAAACAATCTAATACCTAAAATACCTATGTAGGCCATGGCATATTGTTCGCTTCAAACGGTAACACCGACATATAGCCTGAACCTAACATAGAGGCAGATTGATGTTTACGAAGCCTTGGCAATTTCACTCTCCACACAAATTTTCCCTCATCATTGAATATTAATGTTTTTTATTTTCTGTCCATCACCATTATCCATCCATTTTTGTTCACTGCTACCTTAGAGAACGATTTCATTAATGTAATGGTATCGTCGTGTTCTAGCAAATCCACACACACTTCACACCATTCATGTCTGCCATTTTTGTTTAACTTCCACAAACTACTTTCCTCTCATGAGAATGCTCTCATTGTTTTATTGAATCTGTTTATTTGATGGTAGAAATTGACGAGTGGAAAAATTTTGTAAAAATATATTTTGTTAAGATACCAAGTCAACTATTAAAAACCTGTAACAAGCATAAATAATAACAATTTAAGCAAGTATGACACTTCAACTACATGCACATCAGGCAAAGAGTAGTTGAAACTTGAGGTACTCCTTCACCATGTTTTATTCGCAGCTCCAATAGGTCAACTACAAGCCACTGCAGTAGAAGATGGTGTAATTTAGTTATAATTCAATTGCCATTACACTTGACTAAACAGGAACCATTTTATCTTGGAGCAAACTTCCCTTCAGTTGCTGGATCGATTTGGAACTATGATAAAATTTGTGAGAATCTGGGTCAATTCAAAATTGGTCAAAACCCCTAAGGTCATTGTTCCACCATGCACAACTCTTGAATTATCGTAGAATTCTGCTCATTCCTCATATTTTTCCTGGACCCTTATCAAAGTTGTGACGAGAAAGGTCCTATTGCTACAAGATTAGCCTATTAGCCTCTTCTGACTAACTACAGGTAGAAATCTAGTTACAAATATGAAAATGGTGATACGGTATGTAAATTTGGCCTATTTTAATTGGTTTGGCGTATAGTTGACGTGAATGGCTCTTGAGAAAGATACTTGAAGCTAATTTTGTAGTTCCTTACAAGCTATAATATAATATATGGCCTCATTTGGGGGCATAAGGAACCTTATTCAATCAGATTTGTTCGTAGTGTCCATTCAACTTTTATTCGAAATGGAAAATGTGTAATCCTAAGTTGCCATTCCCTGGAAAGGGAAGTGACCCTCAAGTTTCTAGGGAAGTGACCCTCAAGCATAATTACAAGGCCCACCAAATCTTCCAAGAAACAGGAAAATGTAGCCATTTCAAGCTAAAAAAACACAGTTTTACTTGAGAAGTGAAAACTCAAACAAGCTTTGGTGAGGTTGACAATGACTTTGGTGAATTTCACCAAAAGTCGACAAGTATTTAGTCATTTTATCTCCAAGTATCTAAAGGATAGGCTATCGACATACTAAATTATTGTAGGCTATTGGGTTAAAGATGAAGAGAATAATCTCAACGTTTGGTTTGATTTTGATTTTGAGTTAACGAAGCTTCAACTCAAAAATAATTCCATGCTTATTAGGCATTCACATTCTCACTTTGATTTAGAAGGTCTACAATGACCATTTATTAATTTTCCTATCCTTTCACAATAAATCAATCATACCCAAAAGGTTCAACAACATATGCTCTAGCAAGCCATTCCATTGCAAATATAATGGGCTCTAGGGATGTTGGATAGGGACTTATTTCTCAATTGTGGACTATTTAAGATAATTTATTAATTATTTATAAAATATAAAGGTATATTTTCTACTTTTCTCTCACCAGAATGCTATCATTGTTTTAATGACTTTGTTTTAATGAATTTTTTTATTTGATTTTACAAGTGGGAGAGTTGAAAATTTCAGTAAAAATATATTATGTTAAGATAATTTATTAATTAATTATAAGAAAATGGAATTCGCTTGCAATGTGGATAATAAATTAAAAAGAAAAGAAATGGCGTGGTGGTGATGTTTTAAATAGAAATTAGGGTGGCTAGAAAGCGTCGTGCCCATCACATCCACTTAAACATGCAAATTATTCTAAACCTGACCTGTCTCTGGGCGTGGCACATTTGAACATAATCTCCACCATTATCTTCAACAGATATTTGAGAATTTGGCTGGCGATAATCTTGAGGTAAGGTTTGAATTTCCAAAACCACCAGTATCTAGCTGAAAAAAATAGCTTATTCATATAGGGGAACTGTTGGGAATCCAGGGGAATATCTTGATGCAAGAGGATTTGAGCAGCTGCTACAACATCTTGCTGATAAATCCAGGGGACTATCTTGATGCAAGAGGATTTGAGCAGCTGCTGCAACATCTTGTTGGAAATGATAACAGCAGAAGAGGTGCTCCTCCTCCAACAAAATCTGCAGTTACCATCAATCATCGTGGAACCAAAACATGGGAGTTCTCTTTGCGCTATCGGTAAAGATGTTGTGCCTATTGGGGTCACTACTAAGCAGCTCCCATGCTTACACTTGTATCATCCTCATTGTAATTTTCCATGGCTAAGCACCAGGAATTCATGCCCAATTTGCCGATATGAACTTCCCATAGATGATGCTGAGTATGAAGAGCAAAAGGGAAATGTAAGTGTTATATCCCATCGAGCTAATAATGTGAACTTAAATGTGCACGACAACAGTCAAGAATTAACTTCTAAACAATTATTGCATGTGGGATTCCATTAACAAGACAGCAGTCAAGAGTTCTCCTTTGAAGTGTCGTCGCATCGGAGTTTTATCATGCACAGCAGCAGTCAGGAGT
The DNA here is from genome assembly GCA_000404065.3 of Pinus taeda. NCBI lineage: Eukaryota > Viridiplantae > Streptophyta > Pinopsida > Pinales > Pinaceae > Pinus > Pinus taeda. Next base: position 179,974 of record APFE030363497.1, on the reverse strand, counting down.
TTTCTTTTGGGCAAGTTTAAAACACTCAAGAAGTAGATAATCCTCTTATGGAGGGAAATGGAGATCCAGCAAGTGTATCAGAAATCTTTCGAATTCCTGTTAGTTCAATTTCAGCTGAGTCTGAGCTAGGAAGCAACACAAAGGGAGTAGCTTATAATGAAAATGAACTTGAACCTGTGGCTCAGGAATCACATGCCAATGGACGAGAAGTTAATCACAACACTAGAAGTAATATAGCTGAGATATATAGAGCGACTGTGTCTCGAACATTGGGAAGGGGGTGGTTTTATATGGTTGCAGGACCTGTGTTAAGTGTGGTAGGGCTTGTTCTTGTCCTGTGTTTTAGAAATCGTTCAATAGGTGCTCGGATCCAACAACACATGAGGCAGATAGGAAGGCAACATCATGACATTATTCACGAATCACACGAATAGGCGGTGGTGGCCGATGGTCATTCCGTTTCTCTAGATAGGGAGGAACGCGTTTGCTAAATCCATAGCTATTCTGGGTTGCAGTGTGTTCTCATTTCAAATTCTTTGCTATCAATAGAGATCTTGAGAGTTGGCCATGAGGTTAGGTTGATCGATATTTATCCCGGAGTTGTAATTGCAGAGGATTGAGAGTCTACACTTTGTGAGGAGGAGCACCAAAAGACTGCACTTAGTCATCCTTTGTAGAATCAGTTGGATGCACTCCATGCAGACCAAAATAATCTTCGCGATGAAACTTCCACCATCGAGAAGCAAATTTAAGATCTGGAGACGACATTCCTCGATGAAACTCAAATTTTAGGAAGGGGATCAGTTTGGCCCATCGGTTGTGAAAATTTTCTCGACGTCTTCTCTCACATCTCCTATTTCTCAAGCCGTTGTGTCATGCCCCCAACTCTTTTTTTCTTAAGTTGAGCGGGTGCGACACCGCCTAAACGACTCACCATTTCCATGGTTAAGTTGTTTTATGAACTACGCCTTCACTTTCATAAAAACTTCACTTATTAATTATAATATGTGGAATTCCATTATAATGCATGATAAACAAAACCGAGAACAAGAACAATGTATAAGAAAGATATTTTATTATATGAAGAATTTTTACAACTTGACCGGGAGTAATACTCAACCAGCATTTACATCCAAGGCAGGCGCCCACCCGTGCAAGAGCGCACGACGGTCTGCCCAAACCTTACCCAAATAAAAAGTCACAAACGTGTTTGCCCAACGGGCAGGCGCGCCCGTGCACGACCAGCGCTCGTGTATCAACCTGCGTTCACCGTTTGGTGGGAGGGCGCCCGTGCGCTCCACCGCCCAACCTTCGTTTACCACCACACACCGTTCCAACGTGCGGGCGGGCACCCGTACACTCCACCGCCCGACCTGCATTACACCTATGTCCGTGTCGTTCGCCCGACCGGCGGGCGCATCACTCCATAACTGCTGAACAACCCATCGCACAACTCCTTGTGCGTTCGACCTGCACCTCCGCGCTGCTATGTGTGTGATGAACACCAATCAAATGATGTCCAAATGCTAACCACACGCTCCATGTATATACGGTTTGTAAGGGGTGCGACCAACCATGGCCGACCCTCCAAACTCCATCATGGACGCCCCATCGTGTGTGCGTTCGGGCGTCAGCTCACCCACACTTCCGCCCAATCTCCCGTCGGCCTGTGCGTATCCATATCACCAAACGCCTCTATAAACAAGTGGTCGCTCTCCATCATATGCGCGCACATCGCATTGTGAGAGCGCTCCTCCTTCGCACTTAGTCGCATTTCCATCGCGTGAGGGGCGCGCACCCGTGCCGGAACTGCAGGGCGTTACATCCTCCCCCACTGGAAATCATTGTCGCCCTCGAAAATCCTCCACGTCTAAGTACTCTCTACTCAAATATCGCAATCTTCCTCTTCCATCTCCAAAGTGATTCCTCTGATTCCCAACTCTCCTCTTCCGGTGCTCCCTTCCATCTGACAAGGTACTCCCGTTTCTGGTGGCAACCAACCCCTGTAGTTCTAAAGTCCAAAATCTTCTCCAACTCCAAGCCTGGTTTGTCCACTATGCCAGCTCGTCCTCTCGGTGGTTCAGCCCTCTCTGGATGGTCTGAATCAAGCCTGCATCTCTTCAACTGACTCACATGAAAAACTGGATGTTTCATGTGCATATGGTGAGGAAGCTCTAGCTCGTAAGCAACCTCCCCCACTCGCTTATTCACACGAAATGGTCCCTCATACTTTTGTGTCAGTTTGGCGGCCATCCCCTTGGCTGGCTGAAACTGCTCTCTGGTAATCCTGAGAAACACCATATCTCCCACACTGAACTGTACATCCCGTCTCCCCCGATCAACATACTTCTTCATTCTCCTTGCAGCATCGTGCAAGTGCAACTGTGCCAACTCCAAGTCTCCTCCCAAGCCTTAATGAATCTCTTCGCATGAGGACTCCTCATACGACCTGTAGTCTCAATGGTATGCGGAGCAACGGGCATTTGTCCATTCACCAACTCAAATGGACTGTACCCCGTTGCAGAACTCTTTTGAATATTGTAGCTAAACTGAGCAATATCCAAGAGTTCAGGCCAATTCTTCTGATCATACGTGACATAATGTCTCAAGTAGTCGTCCAACAATGCGTTGATACGCTCGGTCTACCCATCTGTCTGCAGATGGTAACTCGAACTCATCAGCAACTCTGTCCCAACTAACTTGAACAATGTCGTCCAAAATCTCCCTGTGAATCATGGATCTCTATCCAACATGATACTCAATGGCATTCCCCAATACTTCACCACGTTTTTAAAGAACAACTCGGTAGTACGCTCAGCTCCACAAGGTATCTTTGTCGGAACAAAGACAACATACTTGGAAAAACGATCAACAACGACCATGATCCCATTATACCCCTGCACCTGCGGTAACTGAACAATGAATTCCATCGAGACACTCATCCATGGCCTCTGTGGAATAGGTAAAGGCTACAACAGTCCTCCTTGCCTCTATGTATCCGATTTGTCCTGTTGACAAATGATGCACGTATGTACATACTCCTCCATCTCCTCTCGCATCTTCTCCCAAAAGAACCCTCTCTCCAATAATGCCAAAGAACAACGTTGCCCTGGGTGGCCAGCCCATGGAGAATCATGGCACTCCTTCAAGAGGTGCCTCCTAAGGCCAGATGTCTTTGGAACATAGAGTCGGTTTCAAAGAACAAGTAACTGTCCTGTAGAAAGAACCTGCGTGTCTTCCCTTCCTTTATCTGCTTCACTATATTCTGCGCCAAAGTATCGGTTTCCACACTTTCCTTCAGTTTGTTTTGCATCTCTTCCGACATCTGAATCCGACTTCTACTCCTTGTTGCCCGGTCTTCACCCTCCAATGCTGCAAGTTGTCCCTTTCTACTAAGGGCATCTACTAGCGCATTGTGTCTACCTGGTCTATACTCAATAGACATGTCAAACTCTGCCAAGAAGTCCTGCCAACGAGCTTGCTTCGCAGAAAGCTTCGGTTGTGATGAAAAATAACTCGCTGCAACGTTGTCAGTCTTGAAAAAAAAAGGCTTCCCAATCAAGTAATGCCTCCATACATGAAGAAAATGGATGATTGCAGTCATCTCCTTCTCATGAACCGGATACCTCCACTCTCTATCCTGCAACTTCCGACTCTCATAGGCCACCGGATGCCCATCCTGCATAAGAACTCCTCCTATGGCAAAATCTGAAGCATCAATGTGCACCTCGAACGGTCTCCCGAAGTCAGGCAACTTCAGTATCGGTGCTGTAACCATCCTTCTCTTTAAATCATCAAATGTCTTTTGACATTTCTCTGTCCAACACCACCTCTTGTCCTTTTTCAGTAGGTCTGTCAATGCCGATGTCACCTTGGAGTAACCTTCTACAAACTTCCGTTGGTAGTTGGTCATGCCCAAGAACACCCTCATCTCATGGATATTCTTCGGTTCAACCCAGTCCTCGATAGCCTTCACCCTGCTTGGCTCCATCCGTATGTACCCCTGACCAACAATGTGCCCAAGGAACGGAATCTCGGTCTGAGCAAACACACACTTAGACTTCTTCAAGAACAACTGATTCTCCCTCAGTGCCTTGAAAACCATTGCCAAGTGCTTCTTTGATCCTCCATGTTGTCACTGTAAACCACTATATCATCCAAGTATACCACTACAAACGAGTCCAAGTATGGTCGTAGGACATCATTCATCAAAGTGAAAAATGTCGCAGGAGCGTTGCACAACCCAAACGGCATAACAAGGAACTCAAAGCTACCATACCTTGTTACGATTGCGGTCTTCTTCTCGTCTCCTTCAGCAATCCGCACCTGATAGTAACCATGCCTCAAGTCCAGCTTGGAAAACACTCGGGCTTTCGCAAGCTTGTCAAAGCAATCTGCAGCCAATGGCAAAGGGTACCTATTTCTCACCGTCTGCTTGTTCAATGCACGGTAGTCACATCAAATCCTTAGCTCATTGCTATCCTTCTTTCGCTGGAATAATACCGGAGCTCCATATGGGGACCTTGAAGGTCTAACGAAACCTGCATCAGCTAACTCCTTTAGCTTCCATTTCAATTCCTCCAATTCAGGCCCTGATAAACGATAAGGTGCTTTAGCTGGGGGTTCCTTCCCTGGTTCAAGCTCAATGCTATGGTCCACTGCACGCCATGGTGGAAGCTTCTTTGGTAGCTCATCAGGCATCAAATCTGCATATTCTGTAAGCACATCAGAAATCTCAGCTGAAATAGGCGTCCCCACTTCATCACCTTCGACTCCTTTGAACATCACCGCATATGTCTCCATGTCTGATTCCTTCATAGCCCTCTCCAAACTCAATGCAGAAACATGCTGCACCTTGACTTCCCTCCTTTGCCTATGAGTGGGAAAAGTCCAAGTTCGTGTCTGTCCAACCAGCACCACCTCATCACAGAAGGGGAAAACAATAGCCTTGTTGCCCTTCAAGAAATCTTGTCCAAGTATTACATCGAAGTCGTTCATCTCCATCACCGTGAAGTCCAACTAACCCGTCCAGTCTCCTATCTGCACCAGCACTTCGTGTGCCAAACCCGTCACCTTAGCCTTAGAGTTCACTGCCTTGACCTCCATGTTTGATGGAAGGATCATCAGTCTGACATCTCTAGCCAACCGTGTCGTCATAAAGTTATGAGTGGCCCCTGTGTCCACAAGAGCTTGAGTGGTATTTCCACAGACCATCAAGTCTATGAAACCCACACTGTTCATCCATGATTTCTCCATAACCTGTCCTTGCATACATTTCCGTTCTCTTCGTTTATCATCAAGCCTCTTCAACCCTGAATCAGCTTTTACCGCAGCTTCAACCTTCCGTGAACCTGCTCTGATACCACCTATCACGCCCCCAACTCTTTTTTTCTTAAGTTGAGCGGGTGCGGCACCACCTAAAAGACTCACCATTTGCATGGTTAAGTTGTTTTACGAACTACGCCTTCACTTTCATAAAAACTTCACTTATTAATTATAATGTGCGGAATTCCATTATAATGCATGATAAACAAAACCGAGAACAAGAACAATGTATAAGAAATATCTTTTATTATATGAAGAATTTTTACAACTTGACCAGGAGTAATACTCAACCGACGTTTACATCCAATGCGGGCGCCCGCCCGTGCAAGAGCGCACGGCGGTTTGCCCAAGCCTTACCCAAATACAAAGTCACCAACACGTTTTCCCAACGGGCGGGCGTGCCCGTGCACGACCTGTGCTCGTGTAACAACCTATGTTCACCGTTCGGTGGGCGGGCGCCCGTGCGCTCCACCGCCTAACCTTCGTTTACCACCACACACCATGCCAACGTGCGGGCGGGCACCCGTGCGCTCCACCGCCCGACCTGCATTACACCTATGCCCGTGTTGTTCGCCCGACCGGTGGGCGCATCACTCCATAATCGCTGCACAACCCGTCGCACAACTCCTTGTGCGTTCGACCTGCACCTCCGCGCTGCTATGTGTGTGATGAACACCGATCGAATGATGTCCAAATGCTAACCGCGCGCTCCATGTATATACGGTTTGTAAGGGGTGCGACCAACCATGGCCGACCCTCCAAACTCCATCATGGATGCCCCATCATGTGTGCGTTCGGGCGTCGGCTCGCCCACACTTCCGCCCAATCTCCCGTCGGCCTGTGCATATCCATATCGCCAAAAGCCTCTATAAACAAGCGGTCACTCTCCATCATATGCACGCACATCGCATTGTGAGAGCGCTCCTCCTTCGCACTTAGCCGCATTTCCATCGCATGAGGGGCGTGCGCCTGTGTCGAAACTGCAGGGCATTACACGTTGGGTGTCAAAACTTCCCGTATTCATTGAGGAGGAGGAAATAGGGCCAAAGGCGACTGAAACGTCTGTTCAAGGACCACCACTAGGAACAACTATGAAAAGTCAGTCCCCAGGCAGTAAGAAAAATAAAACTACGAAAGTCCAGTCCTCAGCTAATATGCAAAATAAATAAGAAAATATTGAACGCATGAATGTGTCATTAGGTTTTTCATATTTGATATGTGACAACAAATGGGTCCTTCAAATGGGGTGCGCAATCATAGAAGATGGTGGAGGCTCTTTCAACGGTGAGAAACAAATTGGTTACCTATATTCATCTGGTGTTGTAGTACCTGGTCACTATGAGGTGCAAGATGACAACACTAGTTCTCTCTTTTCACTTTCCTTTTTAAGATTTTCCTTTTTAAGATTCACTGACTGAGATAGTGTGGTTTTTATCCGATTGACTACTAAGTGTATGGATCACTTTATAGGAATATATTGTTTGAGGGGTTTCTTCTATAAATTTGTTTGCAAGCATGGGATACCATTCATCACAAGGTAACAATTAGAAATAACAAAAGAAATAGAATTGTAAATTATCATTGCCATTAACATAATCAGAAACATGCCTGAATAATTGCAGAGATAATAGATCGCTAACCTGAAGCTACCATAATGGTCTGGTATATTTATGATTACATAGGTGTTGCATGCTCTTAATGGATCTAGCCAATCAATTGCGCCTCTCATATGATATCTCATATCGAGATCTCCTGGAATGACTAACTTATCTATAGCGTAGATCTAGTTTACTCCTTGTGGATGTGATAAATTCAATGATGGCCTTCGATGAGGACTTGAAATTTCATGTATGGTGCCTAGTTCTTATTCCCCATGCAGGCCTTTCAACCTTCTCGATCATATATATATATATATATATAATATATATTATATAATATATATATATATATATATATTATATATATATATATATATATTACATATATATATAATATATATATATATATAATATATATATAATATATATATATATTATATATATATATATAATATATATATATATAAACAAACTAATGTGTAGCGTAGATCTAGTTTACTCCTTGTGGATGTGATAAATTCAATGATGGCCTTCCATGAGGACCCGAAATTTCATGTGTGGTGCATATTTCTTATTCCCTCCAACCTTCTCGAGCATATATATATAAACAAACGTATTTGTAGCATAGATCTGGTTTACCCTTTGTGGATGTGATAAATTCAATTATGGCCTTCCATGAGGACCCGAAATTTCATATCTGGTGTCCAGTTCTTTCTTATTCCCCATGCAGGCCCTTCAACTTTGTCGAGCATATAGTTGAGATTACCCATGGAATAGTATGCAGCACCCACTAGCGCATCGAAAACATTGGTGTAATGAAACAAATTATTAGGATCAACTGCTTCCTTGTCAGGGGTGTGCAGTTACAAAAATGCATAATCCAGTGTCACTTTCCCTTTGCCTTCCATGAAGGTGGAGTAAGGGTACAGATTCATCATGAAATATGAACCAATGTCTTGGAGGACTCAAGCATTGGCCCAATAATATCATTAAATCTGTAAATGTGTTAGAAAACCTGCACAAATGAATCTAGCTAGTAAAGGTGGAACACACAGCTTTGCAGAGCAAAAACACTAAAAGAAAATCGAAAGAAGAAAAGAATGATTCATTAGAAAATATGTTACAATGCTCATGATATAGCATTACTGGGTGAAGATCCCAAAGTAATGCACTATAGTGGTGATCAATGAGAAGACTCAACACCTACAACAAGTTCCGGAGATAACTAGTCAGTTGCGGAGTTAAAGAAGGAGCAAATCAAGGAGTAAATCATGCAAAAGGAATCTTGCATGCAATATCACGCTCTAACTAAGATTATGCATGTAGATGTGTAGTAGTTGCATGTGGTCGCATGCTCTAACTAAGAGTCCACTTGCATGCAATCCAATTCTCTAACTGAGTCTGCATGTAGGTGTAGTAGTTCCAACACCCGCCCTGAACACCACTATGGGGAAAAATAGAAAATGGGCCCTGACAACTAAGGCCAAAGGTCATCCAAAATACAGTGCAACTTGTAATAAAATTGAGGAAAGAGGGAAAACCTCGTGGGAAA
>APFE030363497.1:127955-166741 GCA_000404065.3 Pinus taeda | reverse complement strand
AAGATCCCAAGGTAATGCACTATAGTGGTGATCAATGAGAAGACTCAACACCTACAACAAGTTTTGGAGATAACTAGTCAGTTGCGGAGTTAAAGAAGGAGCAAATCAAGGAGTAAATCATGCAAAAGGAATCTTGCATGCAATCTCATGCTCTAACTAAGAGTATGCATGTAGATGTGTAGTAGTTGCATGTAGTTGCATGCTCTAACTAAGGGTTCACTTGCATGTAATCCAATGCTCTAATTGAGAGTTTGCATGTAGGTGTAGTAGTTCCAACAAAATATCTGATTAAAAATTGCATGGGAAGGAGAGAATGCGTCCAGAATGATGTCTAAAGAATGAGAGCTTGAAATCTTCACTTGATGATCAAGATTAGCAGCAACCAATGTAAACTGCAGGAACTTCATGGCGGACACAAGAACAAGCACAGCATTGGGAAGAGTAGTAAGAACCTCATTGCCCACAACAATCCCTGTAATATTTGTGTTAAGAAGGTAATCTATAACACTTTTTTTCACCCAATTAGCAGCACTGGAATTGGACTCACCGATGGCTAATACATGGTTGTTGGGTATAATAATAACCACTTGAATATTGGTGTTTTCCAGGGGTAGGAGAATATCCCTCTCCACATTGTAAAGCCGGACATGTTTTATTTGTTGGGTCTGCAACAGGGACACAACTTGGCTTGGAGATGGCATGTTTGACAAATCTGTGGCTATGTTCACACCGACGAAAGCCCCTGCAACAACCAATAAAAAAGGTTTCCTCATACGCCCTCCTAAATGAAATTTCTAATCAATAAGCAAATGAAAATCCGTTAAACATCGCGATTCGGCATACTCCTAAACAAACATTCCCATAAACATCAAAAGGAACAAGGATCTACATGCAAAGATTAGAAACCCAACAGTAAACTCACTTAGGAACTAAGTCCAACAACAAATCCACTCTGGAACTAAGCATTGGGATTCTTCAGATTAGTAGTGTCAGTCAGCTTAGGGATTGCAACCTATTGAATCCAATCAGACGCTGAAACCTAATAGACGAGGAAAGGGGGCGATTGTCCCCTTGCTGCATTTCAGCAATAACCTAAAACCAAACAGGATTTGATTTCGCTGAAGGAACGTAGCACAATATCTATGTTTGAAAATAAATCACCTTCTATTCAATTCCAATGGGGAATATGTAAACATTTCATTTGAGATTTTGAATGCTGGCAGTGGAAACCAGCGTGTGTTTCCAACTCCGAATGTTTGGTCATTGTTGTGGGCCTAGATCTGATCCTAATAACCCGGGCCCTCTAATATTCACAGCTGCAACCCTGTTGATGATTATAGATGATAAGCCATCGCATAACCTTCGTCCTGTTTTCCCTCCGCCGTTGTGAAAAGTGAACATATACTAACTGTACTAGAACTTAAAGAAAGATTGGGGTGAGGAGGGATATTTTCAAATATGTTAAAATTTTCCCTTCGGAAAAAACAATAATTACATTATTTTATTTTATAAATATGTTATTTTATTTTATAAATACATTATATTATTTCATTTAGATTATAATATATTATTTTATTTTTTCTTGGATAGTATGATGTCAGTTGTATTTCAGAAACTAACGCCCTTGGTAAGTTATTTTGTTGTGTTTGAAAACATTTTTTTGCATATTTGGTGTATTTATCATCATAATAATAATAATTTGATTTTAAGATTTTTGTTTTTATGCAAGTTTATGGAGGTGGACATACTCTATCTTTGGAATTTGAATGTGAGACCTCTCATAAGGAAATATATACTCTTAACTTGCTTGTATTGAAAATATTTAAGTGTTCTTGCATATTAAGTGGATGCAAACAAAAGAGAGTATATAGTAAGTTGATTTAATAATTAAAAACAAGTGCTAGTTTGTTCAAAGTCATATGACAAATTTGGAAGGAGTATGGTATGTACCCTAACTTAAATATATTCAAATTATTGCGTGAATGGGTTTGTAAGACCCTATGTTTTTATCTTGATAAAATGGAGTCCTCTCCGAGTGACTCACATAGTTTAGGTTTTCATAAGCAAAGTAGGTGCTTTGCCTTAAGATGTAAACATTTCATTTTAAATAGTGTTGTTATGTGGTTTCCACGAGGCATTAAAAGATGGAATGAGCATGCATATTTGGGATGCTAGTGTTATGTTGTACTCAAGGCATCGATGCATGTTCAAGAAGACTCTAACAAGGCTTGAACAGATGGAATAGTTAAAGGGGTTGGGAGGTTGTGGTCTCCCTTAGAGGTGTAGAAAAGCAAGTTATGAACCATGAGAAGTTGTGAAGCTAACTTAAGACATTTGACATGAAGTTTCAAAAAGGCAACTTGGTAGTGATACTAAGTGATTCAGTGTTTTCTGTTCTCGATTCTCTAATATGATTCTCCCTAATACTAGATCTCAACCCCCATATAACTAAGGTCGCGGCATGCTTCGGGTGAGACTCCTTACCCATTCTAGGTAAGGTGAAAATGATGGCGTTGTGCTAGAATACAATGAAGCATTGTTGGCCCTTATGCCCAAAATCGGGGTCTCGAACTTGTTGCTATTTATGTGCCAACAAATGGTTTCATTGCCAGGACCTGAAATTTGAAATGGGTGTTTGGAATATGGTATAGAGGATCTTTAAGAAAGAACTACCGAACTAGTGGAATGAGCAAGCGGAGCAGTTTGTTTCTGAGCAAGCTCAACTCCACCGACGAATTATTAGAGAACAAATCCTATATTTGAAGTTGTCTAGTGACCAGTATGAGATATTCTAGTGCAAGTTCCTAGAAGAACTTTACAAGTAGTTGCAAACATTGCAAGTGAAAGGAAAGTCCAATTGACAAAACCCATCTTTTCATGCTTGGACTCAAGCAGATCTCCCTACGCTACATCGCCTTGATATAAATATGACATGAGTGGTAGATTTATGGGTACAGACCATGATGGAAGGGTATATTATTGAATTTGCAGCAGAAATTCATCAATATTTTTTGAATGTTGAAGTCGTGTTCTGATCGGGGTTGCAAGGGAAGCTACAAAAATAGGTTACCCTATGGATTAAGGTTTTAATGGTGGAAGAGGGCTTGTTGGTGTTCCAGAACCCAAGCATGATAATGTAAACACCTAGTACTAGGGGAAGGACCTAAAGGGAAGGATTCTACTGAGCGGGGAACTATGAGAATGTCACAAGGATGGAAGAAGATGAATTCTGAAAGGCCGGGGATCTAAGAATGCAAAGGAGATCACAGATAGTGTAGAAATGGCTAAGGGCCATGCAAGCAATTAAAAAGTGACAGAAGGAATTGCACCAAGTGGGAGTGGTGTTAAGAGATCTGGACTAGGGAGAAAGTATGGAAGGAAGTTCAGTGGGGAGGGAAAAGACGACCGCAACCAAAGTGGGTCCAGAAGGTGATAGGGACCCACCCCCGCTAGTGGAAATGGGGATAATTGGTAGCAGGGTGGATATGAACTCAACACTAGATGTTGCACCATAATATGTCGAAGCAATTAGAAGTGCACTGAGGTATGAGATTTCCCTATCTTTAATGGTATAGATTTAGTAAATTCATTTATCAACAAGATTTGTGCAATGGTTATTGAAGAACATACAGTACCTATAATAAATTTCACATTACATGCGACACCGCTAATATGGTGGGGATTTCACTACAACTACCTCCAAGAATGGGAGAAGATCAAAATAGCCATGGAAGTAAGATTCAGACAATTGGGGGAGTATGCTCAAGATTTCGTCAAATACAGGGGGGACACTAATCCTCGACAACATTTGCAAAATTGTGAGAGATGGAATTGGGAAGGAGTTCCAAAGGAGTTATGGGCACATGGTTTTATGCACACCTTGAGAACCTTTCCAAAATGTTGGTACGTACAAGAAGAAACAAGGAAACGTACTAGAGATTGGAACTATTTGGTTGATTAGTTCTTTAGTAGCTTTTTATTTTTAGACCGCAAAAAGAGGCTGACTGAGGTGTTGACAGCTGCTAGGCAAATTCTTCTCGCCTCGAGTCAGCTAATGGAAGGGTGCATAGATCATAAGACTTTATAACATATCTATGAGTCTAGATATCACGAAGAAATAGCCTATGGGAAGATGGACAAAGACTCGGATAAAGATGATCAGGAGGAATTACGACATCTATCATTCCACAAAACCGAAGGGGAAAGGGATATCAAGGATGAACCTGTCAATGATGATCCACATTTACTCCCATTGAAGTTGCAGAAACATAACATTGGGATTGATGAAAAACCCAAGTTGGCCTCAATTGGATATTTTCGAGACAAGCAGACTACAAAGGAAATTTTCGGCCTCCTCAGAGAATATGAAGACTTGTTCCCTTCATTGGTCGCAAAACTGAAGGGGATCAAGGGAGATATAGGGGAGATGAAAAACATGTTAAAACTAGATGCAAAGCTAGTAAATCATCAACCATACCCACTGAACCCAAGGGTTAAGGAGAATGTGAAAAAAAATAGACAAGATGCTAACAGTAGGGCTTATATTTCTAGTGGACAAGGTAGAGTGGGTAAGTTTGATTGTGATATGATCCTATTGACTACTACTTTTTGTTTATCAATCTAGGGATTGAAGGTAGTGGATTTGGTCAAGCTTGATGTCCATCATGGACGAAAGGTTAAACCAAAAAATACTAAGGAACCTATTATACATATCACGAAATATGATATTTGGAAACCCAAAGTGAACCAAAATATGCTTGAAGAAGAACTTATGAGTGGATTTTGTTGCGACAATATTCTTACAAGGTGCCAAAAATCCATCCTAAGGAAGCAATCAACAACATTAAAAACAAATATCTTACCATGCTTATTTGAGGGAAAACATGACATAAAATCTAGGCGCACTAACTCCCAAGGATTATCTAGAGTAGGCAAAGTTCTACAATTGGTGTGGATGGTCATTTCCTTTGGTAGAATATAATTCTTCCACTGCTTACAGGCTTTGGAAATAGAATGTAGCTTGTTGTCATAGGTTGGGTATCTTTGAAACCCATCATAGAATGTTTGGCTATGATAGACCATTGAATGTTTATGTCGTGTGGGCACTACATCGACAACATGAGCGATTGGCTCATAGGGTCCCTATTATGTAGTTATTCATTGAATAATGGAGTTGGAGATAATATTGTTTCCATAAAGAAGATAACTAGAAATAGGCTCATGAACACCATCAATATCTATTGGAGCAGTCGTAATTAAAGCAATAATGAATACAGAAGTTGTGGTCAATAGGATAGGTATCATCAAGATGTTGATCCATCCAATGTAAAGATGTCTTTTAGTGCCAGTGATCTAGTCACATAAAAGACCCCATAAATTTGTGCTTTCGGATACCCCCAAGATTCAATACGTAATCCAAAGTGAGAGGATTCGTTGATAAGGTAACAATGCCAATAACCCTAAATTGAGCCAAAGTGACACCTTGTGAGTCTTGCATAATTAGGGTGCCAATTTGAGCATCAAAAGGAGGCACAATTGCATAAGTGGCAACATCTCACATTTAGGGCACTTGGCCACAAATCTTATGTGTTTTTCCATTGAGGGTACCTTTAACATTTCCTAAGGCACAAATCACATATTTGGAGGAATTTTTGATGACTTGTCACTTTCCACTAGCTTCATGCATGAAGAGGTGCTCCCATCTTTTAAGAATATTTCGAAGAATTTCATGGCATAGTCAAGGGTCACATGTATAAAAGAAGAATGTCATAGTCAAGAATATGAAAATTGGAATTTGTATCACGTGGCGTAAAGGAGAAGGACATAGGTGAAGAGTACTCAATTTAGAAACATCTAAAAGACTGTTTATGTCCTCTTTCCAAAGAAGAGAAGATACCTTGTGACAAACGGCCCAAATTGCCAACGGAGGAAGACTAGGGTAAGGGTTACTTTTTCTTTCACATGTTCAAAGACATTATGTATTTTAAGGTGTGTTTTGTTGTTGAGTTCACATATTTGGAAGCACAATTTCACAAGTGGAAACATCTCACATTTAGGGAACTTGGCTACAAATTTGTATGCATGTTTTCTATTAAGGGTATCTTTTACATTCCCTAACACACAAATCAAATATTTCACTAGCTTCACACATGAAGAGGAGTTCCCATCATTTAAGAATGTTTTGGAGGGTTTTCATGGCTAGTCAAGGGTCACATTTACAAAATAAAAACTTCCAAGTCAAGAAGATGTAAACTATGTTGCCAAGGGATTGTTAGACGTGGCAGCTGTTATGGCATGTCAAGATATAAACTATGTTTCTTAGTTGTTTTATGGCCATGGTTAGATGTTAACCTTGACTTGGTAACTTGTAACTTGTTAAGTGAGATAAGTTGAAATTGGACAAAGGTAGCCTAATATGAGTTATATTGAGTTCTTAGGTGAACAAGGCACAATCTAGTTGTAGAAACCATAACTTGGTCAAGTTGTTTTAGTCGAGGCAAGACTTGGTTAGGTTCCCAAGTCCAAAAAAAAGTAAGGGTAGTTGTGAGGGCATGATAATTAAGGAGTGTCGGGGCATGCCAAGGAATCAAAGGCATGCTAACACATGCTAAATAGTTTCAATGCATGTTGAGGGGTGTTAAGGAGTGCCAAAACATTAGAAGGGAAAACTAGGTCAAAATGCATGGAAATGGACAAATAAGAGCATGCGCCAAGGAGTATCAATTGATTCCAAGTGTCTCAAGGATAAAGTGTGTTAGGAGAAGGTCAGAATAATACTTGTAGGAGGCAATCCTATGGTTATAATAAGGGGTTGGACAAAGCAGTTTCAAACAAAGGGAGACTTTGGGTTGGGCACAACATTTGTTTTTCCAATCACTTGGCTGGGTTCCTAAGTCGCAAAAAAATTAAGGCTATCTATGAGGGAATGAAAGTTAGGGAGTACGAAGGTGTGTCAAGGAATGTCAGGAAGTACTAGTGCATGGTAGATGGTTATAAGGTATCATAGGCATGCCAATATGTGTTAGGTGCCAGGGTGTAGTGTGAACACATGCTATGGAGTGTGAGGATGAAGTGTGAGGGAAACAAAAGGGAGCACTAATTTCAAATGCATGGAAATGAAGTGTCAGTGAGTTCCAAGTGTGCTAAGTAGGGAGTGACAAGGTATGATAGGTAGTTTCAAGGCATGCTAGAATGCTAGGTAAGCATACCAATAAGTCTGAAGTGCCAAGGTATGTCAATGTGTGCTAAGGAGAGTTAGAGAGTACTAGAGAAACACAAGGGAGCACTAGGTAAAAATGCATGGAAATGAATGAATAAGAGTGTGTGACAAGGATTGTCAGTGAGTTCCAGGTGTGTTAAGGAAGGAATGACATGGTATGATATGCATTGCTAAGTCATGCTAGAGTGTCAGAGCAGCATGCATCCAAGATGTGCCAGGTGTCAGGGTGTGAAAAATGGGTATTGGCACCAACACTAGGTGCCAACAGGTGTCAAGTGCCAAGTGTCAATGCATTCCAAGTGCCAAATATTCCTCTGTTCCTTATCTTCTAGTTTCCAATAATTGATCTCAAATAACTTTAATAGTAAACCATGCCAAAGCATACCAAGTCATCTCAACGCATACCAAACATGTTAAGACTTGCCAAGTTCCAACACGTGCCAAGTGCCAATGTGTGTCATGAAGTGTGATGCATGCTATGAAGTGGCAGAGCATATCGAAGAGTGTTAAGGTGTGCTAGAGAGTGCCAATGCATGTTGAGGAGTGTTAGGGAGTACTAGGACAACACAAGGGAGCACTAGGTCAAAATGCATGGAATTGAATGAATATGAGGATTCGTCGGGGAGTGTCAATGAGTGTTATCTATCATGTCAAGGAGGGAGTGATAAGGTATGCTAAGCATGAGTAAGGAATGCCAGGGAATGTCAAAAAGTTATAGAGTGTGATAGGTAGTTCCGAGGCATGCTAACATGTTCCAAATAGTGCCAAGGCATGCTAGGTGCTAAGACATGCTAGGGTGTGTAGGGTGCCAGAGTATGCCAATATGCGTCAAGGAGTTTCAAGGCAAAAAAAGGAATAACCAAGTTAAAATGCAAGGAAATGAACACATAAGAGGGTAGATAAGTCAAGACTTTATATTTTTCAAAAGGGGCATGCTAGGCACACTAATAATATGTTCCAATACATGCCAAGTGCCAATGTGTGCCAAGTGCTAATGTTTTTCAATGCAATATTATGCCAAGGTATTGTAGGGCATTCTAGGGACTACAGGGAATGCCAACACATGATAGGGGAGTGCTATGCTATGCTAGGGCAAGCAAACATGTGCTTGGGCATACTACTCATGGCAAGATGTTCAAGGTACATATATGTTCCAAGACATGAAAGGTGCCAAGGAATGTTAGTGTATTGTTCCAAAGAATGTTAAGGTGTGCCATGAGTGTTGAGGAGTGCTAGGTGTCTCTGACTAATATAATTGACAGAGCTTGATTATGTATTAAATAATATAACTCCTACACACACTAGTGGAACTTTATTTAAAGGAAATTTGCTAGGTAATAAACCTCATAGAGATGAATCATGTGTTGAATCATAGGAAAAATATATTCTTATGACCTAAGGGAACTGCTACACACTAATTACTTCTTAACAAATTGACTAACTATTATAACCACTGTGACCTTGGAAACATAATGAAAAAGACTCCACAACATTGGTCTTAAATCATTATATTTTGACAAAAAATATAATAACAGGTACATAGCATAATAAAAAACTGATTGGAATGATCAATGATGACAAACATTTTTTGATTGTAACCAAAAGTAACCAAAAAGAGCATTGGTGAGGATCAATAAAAGATCATCACTAGAAGTGTCACCAAAGAGAGTATTAGTGATGGGCCTTTAACAACCCTCACCAAAAGAGTCACCAAAGAGGGAATTAGTGACGGGACTTTAACGACCCTCACCAAAAGTGTCATTGAAAATGGCTTTGGTGACAAACCTTAAAGGACCATCACTATATACACTTACAACAATGGTTTTTTAAAGACCATCACCATATTTGACATTGGTGATGGACCTTAAAGGTTCATCACAGGCATGACCCTCACCAATGACCTTTCTTCTTGTAGTGTGTTACACCACACGCTAATACAAGAATCCGCTGTCACATCAAAAATGATGTCGCCAGTGATGCTGCATCATCCCGAACTGCCATTCACTCAATGTTGTTGCACCGAAGCTAGCAAATGTGGGTACTATTCCACATAATAACTATCGACAATAGGGATTGTTTATTTTTGAACGAACAAGGCTCAAGCAGTTGCAATCATAACTGATGTATATTTGTATTTAGAAATAGGTTGTAACTACTTTTATTTTTTATCAACATGAGAATCATGAGATTCTCATGATTGATTTGTTTCTAATTTCGGGTTGTAATAACTATAAAAGAACTCAATTTTTCATGTAAAAGGACACGACATATAGAAGAATATTGTTACTCTTCTTTTGTAATTCTGAGTTTATTTTTAATATCAATCAGCACGGTGATGTCATTACTATTCTTCAGCTACTTCGTTAATCACTTTTGTGTTATTCCTATGCCCTGCTGAGGAGGAAGGTCCCTCCTCTTTGGCAACGATTACACTAATATAGGCAGTGTAAATTCTAGCTAAGTTAATTTATTTATAGTTTTTCATTGTTATTGTACAAATCATGGATTACATTCACTCTTGGTTCCATTTATATTACGTTGTTACATTGAGTTAATCAACAGAATGGTAGTAACCAACTGGAGTAGATATTAGTTCTTGTGTGGTGCGCCTTTACTTTGATAGCTATGAGTTGTGATTTAATTCTGTAGATTTTTTTTTATGTCTACACACATGGCTTGATTTAGCAATTTAGATCAGCAACTTCTTTTACATTTTTCTGCATTTTCTTATTCTTGGCTGGAATGTATCGGCACAGACAGTATGAACTCCATTGAAACAAAAAGACCTACCCTAGGTTGACAATTAAATGTTGCAGTCTCACTCAATTAAGATTGATTAAAACAACACTACACCTACATTGATGAGTTGTGTTGGAATGCATCTATTATTTCCTCAAGGACATAGCCATGGGCTGACAAGGCAAGCCAATTGTCATAGACCATTTAGAGTAAGCTCAAAGCTCTTCAGCAAACACAGAGAACCATGGGACTTGCAGTTGAAGGTCCAACCATAAAAAATTGGTTGAAGAAGTTCGCCAAGACGCCATGCAAGGAACAACTAATGTTCAAGTATTGAAGATCAAATTCAACGGTCTGCAAGAAAAGGTTGAGGCAACAGCAATAGAGTGACTTGGGATGATTCACGACTTTGTGTTGGGGGCTTGTTGGGAGAGGGTCCCTGGGTTAAATTTTGTTAAGTTTTGTTAAATATTGTAAAGTCTCTGCATTTTGAGGAGTGTAGCACAAGTAGCACAGGTTGATAGGAGTCAAAGGGGATTTAGGAAGGTAAAATCCCCTTATTTTGTTATATTCAAGTTGTTTTCAGACATGCCCATGGTTCACGGATTGGTGTATTGCAATGACGAATAATATAAAAGGATGTCATCGAAGAGTCATAAGATAGCCAAGCTAAGTAAGAATAGTACATGATTTGGGTTTGATTTTATCTATTTTGTACTTGGGGGAAGGGGAAGGCTCCTGTAGATGTGTGCATGGATACCTTGGTAAGCTCGAAGCTGAGTGCACGATCCCTTGCATTTGTGTGCGCGGTGTTGGATGAAGTTGTAATTGAAGATATGAAGTATAATAAAAGACTTATGTTGAAGAACTATTGGTGCATCATCATATTACTATTTTATCTCTTAATTTACTATATTTATGATCTATTGAATGAATTTAATCAAGAAAAGTACTTAATAGATTCTCAAAGACATAGATCTTTTTATTTATATGATGTTATGCATGTTTACCACAATCGACGAAGGACATAAATTTGCTAACTATTAATTTCTATAAAGTTTGGGTTCCAAGGGTTAGGGTTCGTGAAGGTCAACATAAAGCCCTAATCTTCGCAGAAACACATCACATAGTCCTCTGGATGCACAAACCTGGTTCTAGCATCCCCCAACACTGCCTTGGGTGAGACTGCAGCCTGCGCTACATGGGTTGTTGCCGAAAGGGCCGGTCGTGTAGGGTTTTGTTGGGTAGCACAGCTAACTCCAAACCTGGGTCCAAGCCCCCTTAAGCCAACATAAGATCTTCATCAATGATATTTATGAATACATAGTGCTTATCACTTGGTGGAGGGTTAGTTCTTTTATAATATGTGACTATTGGAAGGTCAAGAAGAGCTCCCAAATGGCTAAGTGTGGGATCAGTGAAACAAGAGAGGGAAAGACATCCAAACAAGTCTAAAACAAAGATCACACACATGTGTACCATCAAACACAAGGAAAACAATATAAAATAGGCAAAACCAACATATATACCTTGAAATGATAGAAAATATACACTTACTTATGAGTGCAACATTTAAAATGTAATATTGTGACACTTGAAATACAAGTCACGACACAAGTGTTGATTGTGACAAAAATGTGCGCTATTGTAATAGCCTCTGGTTGGTTTTCATGTAAAAAAAGTATAAGACCAAGGTCATGGGACATGTACTCCAAGATGAATCACGTTCGAAAAATCATAGTGATCGGTATCACTGGTGATTAATTAGTGGCTATGGAAATTAGAAAAGTCATTGGTAAAGGAAAAGTGGCAATAATTGGCATTTTATTTATAAAATAAAGGAAAATAAGAGAAAAGGAAGGTGAAGAGATATATATTTTAATGACAGGTAAATTAAAGTAAAATGAAGAAAATATAGGCCTCAATGATAAAAAGGCTTCTGAGGATTAGTTCACAAGTTTTGACAGTTGATATTTTGACAGTTTTTAGGTGGAGCTCTCTTCTGTTTTCTAATTCTCTCATACTCTTGCACACTTAGAGAATTCTTGGAACGTGATTGGACCACTCTAGTATTCACTTGAATTTGAATAAAGAAGGAAAAGGAAAGCATGAGGAAACAGGTGGATTAGAACATACAGCTGCATTAATTTGCAGGCAACATGTTGCATGTGGGATTTCCTTGTTGATTCCTGGATGCATGGCATATGCATGTGATTTTATGGTTATGTGTTTCTAATGGCATGGAAGATTTTCTAGATTGACAATTATTTTATTATTGACTTACCATTTCCTAGATATCCATGGTGTTGTGATTTTTTCCATTTGATTATTTTTCTTATTGGTGCACATGTTCCATATGGCTATGGGTTGGAACAAATGATTTGGAAGCCCTGGAACTACTTGGGTTGAGTTATTAGTACTGGAGCTTATGTTGGGACAAATACTCTATAGCCCTTGGGGGGTTGAGTTACTATTCCCTGGAGTCGAGCTGGAAAAATGATCTGGAGACCTGGAAGGTTGTGGGTTCAGTTACTAGTTCCTAGAGCCTTGGACAGCTTGGCTAGAGACCGACCTGGTTGGTGTTAGTGATGTCCAACCATGGAGGTGGAATCATTGTCTTTGAGGGTTGAGTTTGTTTGGCCTCTCGAAGCCTTGGTTTAGTTTTGTCTTGCTTTATTCCATGAGATCCCACATTCATGCTTGGAATATGGTGCACAGGTTACTCGATGAAAGAGATATTTGGTTCAACCCAATCTATGGTCGGGTGGTACGTGGAAGTCCCTAACTTGGTTCATATTTTCCTGTGTTAATATGAGATATTTCCTTATTTTGATCTATGAGCATGTGTAGTATTATATTGGTGATATTATGGTTGAGTTTCCATGGTTTCTATGTTGGTTATTTTTTGGTTATATGTTGGTTATATGATGTGTACCATATATGGCTCTTATCATGAATCATTTAGTTATTGATTAATTGATGAATGTATGGGATAATAAGTGTTGTTGCAGCTATGTGGAGAGGTAATAGAGCCTTTTTAGTCCTTCTCATATGAATCTCATACTCTTATGATCAGATATGCATTCATGACCTGTAACTCTTATGTTTTCCTTGTGTTTGATGAAATTTTTGTTATCGATTAGGCATATATAGGTCTAGTTATTGTTCAAGTTTTGTATGAATGTCTTTGTCATTATGTTACTTATCATTATGAGGAGTTACAAATATTTATGGGAAGTGTTCTTGAGGCTAGCCTAGAAACGTTTCTTAGTTCTTGGGACCGCACCCTTTGAATTAGAGATTTTGGGTTATAACCACATGGAATTAGTGTCATGCATGCGGTTGGAGCCCTATAACTGCACCCTTTCCTTGTTATGCATGTGGTTGGGGCTTAAGATGTGATAAAAATAACCCCAGCTCAGGGTCTGGTCACTTAGGGTGATCCTTTGGTCCCTCAGTGTCCTGTAGCCCTGAATGATGTTTGTGAGAAGTTAGTTGTCAACCCCACTTTCATAACTGAAGCTTGGAGGTTGGGTCATGTTATAGTAACTCTTCATCTCATGTTCACCCTGGAAGGTCAATGAAATTGGGTAAATGTGGGAGGGCATGGTTACAGGGTTGTATTAAAGCCTCTAGGTTCAAATACTTGGACTGGATCGACATAATGTGTTTGTCATGCATGCATGTTAGTTGTATATGTGTTTTTTATGCTTGCATTGTGATGGTCAATGTTGCGGTTTTCTGTCGTCATGATTTTGATGTTGGGATGATTATTATGTTGATTTATTTATATATGAATACGTTGTGCTAATCCAAATTGACTATGTAGATGAGATATCCTCCCTTAAACATCACTAAGGTATGTTTGATTATGTTCATATTTGGTTATTTGACATGGTAAGTTTGTAGGAAGTAGAAGGTAGGAGATGAGCAGAATAGAGATGAGTATTTTCTTAACATAGCATAGGGCCTTGATAATTTTAAAGGCAGATATTAGGAGTTGCAAATCAGATAATTCCAGAACCATTCAGTCACAGCAAATACTTTCAAGGGCATAGGAAAAATAAGCAGGCATCAATGTAATGATTATTTAGAGTTTATCGAATTTGCAGAGACAAGGACAACCATGGATCAGTTATGGAAGAGAAAAGGACAAATGGGGCATATGGCAGCAGGTCTCATGGAGGACATAAGTTGGGTAGGGTTGACACAATTAGAGGTGGTAAATGGATGGATACACCTAACAAGCGAGGTAGTGGTTACATATTCTATTCTAGTTTTGGATCAGAGAGACAACATGGTCATCACCATTATCATCCTTACAAGAGGAATGAGAAGCAGTAATTGCTAGATGATTTCAAGAAAGCCAAGCCTCCTACATTCAATGATGATTATAAGAAACCTAAAGATGTAGAAGCATGGTTTCTTGGGATGAAGATGTTCTTTGAGCTGCATGATTATATTGTTGGGTAGTGAATCCCCCCATAGCCAGTTTTGGGGCTTAAAGCCTGAGTTTTGGTCAATGTATTGTAATGACCCCACAAAATGTGGGCAGAGAATGAGATTCTAGGTTTGTCCGCTCTAAAATAATGTAATTTAATATAGAATGTGTTGGCCTACCCATGGTTCGTAGACCATGGGATTGTATAAATAGAGTAGAGGTCCTTTTTTGGTCTTGAATAATATGATGGGTTTTTGAATAAGGAATTCACTTTGAGTCTGTAAGTCTGAGTCTTAGGTCGTAGTAGCAGAGAGAGGCTCTGCAGCTGAGTATGCACAGGCCTGGTAGAGTCTGTAGCTATGTGTGTGGACCCCTACATCTGAGTACGTAGGGCGCAGTTGGGATTGTATTTGAACATAGGTTTAATAAAAGATAAATTGGTTCTAAAACATTGTGCATCTACTCATACATCTATGTGTATTTATGCTTCTATTGTATTCATGCATCTCTTTACAATTTTATGATTGTGCGCACTGGTTATAAATGTTGAATAGTTAATAAGGATATTGGGTACACATAATTAAGTCAAGATCTATAATAATATCATAGTGAAGATTAAGGATCTAGATAGCACCTCTTCGTGCTCTTTACAGAGCTACATGGAAGAAATTGCACAAGTTGCGAAGATCAGACAACTTAACGGAATAACACAGGCACACAGGTTGGGTTCGCGAACTTCCTAAGACCTCATCAAGACATCCCTAGCATGCTGAAACCTGGTTCCAGCACCCTCCCATACTACCTCAGGTGAGACCTCAGTCCGTGCACCACGGGCTGTTGCCGGAAGGGCTGGTATTTTTGGGATTTGTTTAGCTAACTCACTCCTGAACCTGGGTCAGGTCCCAACAAGCCAACAAATGGTTCCATTGCTGGGACCAGGATTTGCCTGAGGGATGTCTAATGTTGTGCCATTGGAACCCTACGAAGGAAGAAATTGAAGAGTGGTTGGACAAAAAGCTTCATGAGTTCGTGACACAGGAAAACAAAACTCCACGGATATGCGAGAAGAGGTGGCTAGATCGCTACGTATATATGGAAATCCACGAGATCTTCTTCGTGTCCTTCACGCCTAAACTATATCAATGGATCACGAGGTTAGCTGACAACCAAGGAAGATACAAGCTCGATCAACTAATAGTGTGGACTCCGGAGTTAGTGCGCAGGCTAGAGGCATCAGAAGATAAGATCACACAGGCTGTGGACCATTGGCTCGACCAAATAATAGGAGGGTTTATCATTGAATTTGTGATAGACACGACTATGAGCTACAATGAAGTAGAGATACATTTTCTCAAGGGACCGCGAGCTAAGTACATAAAATATTTGAATACCTAGATTAAGATGTTGTTATGTGAAAAATGGGTGATGCAAATACATTAATGTTTAGAATGATGCGGAGCGGAAAGGTCTATAGAGGTAGTGGGGAATTAGGAAACAATCCATTAATTTCACCTTCGCAAGAGAGCGAGGAAGAGCTCGCTCAGGTCTCTCCAAGGAGTATGGTCAGTTTCATAAGGCAGTACATTCCACAGTTACCATCTCCACTTATGCCACCACTCGCTTCACCTCCTTCACCTCCATCTTCGCCCGCACCACCTCCACCAAACCAGCAGTTGAACAAGCGCGATTAAGCTACCCATATTCAGAGGAGTAGGAAATGAGGATCCGAGTCAGTTCTGGTTTGTGGTAAGAGTAGTGTGGGAAGCACAAGGGGTTACGGGTGATAACATTAAGAGGGCTACATTGGTAAGCATGCTGCAGGATCACGCATTGACATGGTATATCAAGCACTTGAATGATCACCCAAATGTAGGACTAATGGAGATCCAGAATGTGTTGAACAGAGAATTTAGCTGGCCGAAATCAAAAACGTAGTCAATCATAAGATTTAAGGAGATCGCGATGCTTCCAGGTGAGACCCCATGGGATTTGGATCAGCGGCTAAAGAGTATGTTCCGTGAGGATAATATGATGCTAACAGATGCGCAACACCTTGTGTGATTTGTGGCATCTTTGACACCCCACCTAAGGATGACATTGTCATAGCAGAAGCTTTCAACCCAGGCCGAAGCATTGGAGATGGCAATGAGGTTGCACGAAACACTCATACAGGATCCGGGGCTAGGAGTTCAACAGATCCATGCGCAGCTACAAAATCTCTTCCTGGAAATGTAGAACTTGAAGCAGGATAGGGCACTGCAGCCAGAGGCGCACAAGGAAGTGTGGTGTATAAAATGCAAAATTCAGGGCCACGACAAGGATCACTGTCCAGTGTTCGTGAACTACTTGGTAGGAGGGGCACCAATGTCATTGAGGCCGAAGGCTCAGGTAGGGCTGAGTGCAACACCCCCGCTATGGTGTGTGATCTGTCATATAGGAGAAAACACACAACGAACAATTGTCATCTGTTGCAGCAGTATACACAGACTCTGTAACAACTGTTTTGTAATTTTTGTAGGTTGGTGGGCCACGACAAGCATACTTGTCACAACTACGAGTTGATGATCAAGCGGAACCCAGCCTATATAATGAAAACCAAAACATGAGGCCTCAACCCAATCGTGGTGATGGCACATGTCGGATTTCAGGGGCGAGGTCAAGGATGGGGAGGGATGGGCCCAGGAAGGGATCACAAACAATTGATTTGTTACAATTTTGGAGGACCAGGGCACTACGCTCACGATTGTACCAACCCAATGAGAGTATCCTATTCATACTATGCTCAATTTGATCATGAAATGATAGATTATCCTACGTTGATCGCACAAATGCACAAGAAATGGGTACTACAGCCTACTCTAACTCAAAATATCTAAATGATGAGATCTAAACCACACGAAGAAGACCCAAATGTGAATATGGTGCTTAGAAATGGTGCGACCACAGGAGAGGATAAGGGGAATCAGCCCGAGGAGGATACATGGGTTCGTAAGGCTCCTAAAAAGGGACCTAAGTTTGACTTGGAACACACAAAGGAGATGTTTATGAAAGCTAAGAAGAGCTTCATAGAGGCCTCTACTTCAGGTAGTAAGGATCAACTAGAGCCAGGAACGGATCCTTCTATGCTTACTACATTCTTAGAGACATGCATGAAACTATTGTGCAATAATAAGGCAGTTAAGGGACTACAAGAGTTAATCACCAGGTGCATGGGGTCAGGGGAACCACGCGTAGTTCGAAAATTGGGAAAGAATACATTCCACACCGAAAGGGAGATGAGGTTAATGGTGCAAATTGGTGAATACAAAATGGATCAAGTAATCTTGGACCTAGGGTCTGACATGAATGTGTTACCTAAGTAGACATGGAACGCATGGTCAAGCCCACGTTACAGTGGTCCCCTATTTAATTAAGAATGGTGAACCAACAGAAGATTTTTCTCATGGGGAGGTTGCAAGGGGTGACAGTCGATATCGAAGGCGCGAGCACATAGACAAAATTTGAAGTAATAGAGATTGTTGATGACAACAATCCTTATCTCATGCTGTTAGGAATAGACTAGGCCACTGATATGAATGGAGTCATTAACCTAAAGAAGCGGAAGATGATATTCGAGAATAAGTCCCTAAGAATAGTAGTTTTTCTAGATCCAACCAAAGGAGTGCGGTACACTGAACTTGTGCGTGGTCATGATAGCGATGATGAGCTAGATTGCATTTACCAGATAACGGCACAAGACTAGGATGGGGTGAGCCCAATTGCAGATAGGAGAATCTCGTGGGAACACAACAGTTCCTATACTTCGGATTCAGATGAAGAAGTAGAATGTTGGCAGAACCGGTTACATGAAGTGACAACGCTGAATTGGAACATGATGATTAGATCACTGTAGTGCGTGACGACAGAAGCAAGGGAACTGCCAACATATGATGGGGTAACAGTGGTGGATGAATTCTTAGACAAATTTGAAAATGCAGTACCGAAACAACAGCAGTACGATGTACTAGAATGGGCGTTGCGTGCGACACCTGTACAGTGGTGGAGTACACATCAAAAGACCATTGAAAAATGGCACGAATGTAGAAGGCAGATGTTCTTACAGTTTGGAAGTCTTCAGTGCTGAATTAGAACTGGGCAACCATGACGACAAAGTTTATGAGCCCACATGTGTCGATGGGTGCAGACATGTGTTGTGCAAGCACATCCTAGACTAAGGATCAACACTCGAAGCCAGCTACAGTAGCAGGAGAATCGCCGTGCACCGAAAAAGTTCCACATAGAAGCATTCAATAAGGTACACAGTATCTTGAATAAGGATTACCGGGTGGAATGAACTGATTGGGACCTATGCATACCAGCGGTCTGATGGGCCAATAGGGCCATGCATAGGAACTTAAGTGCGGGGATGATTCTGAAGATGACAAGCAGAGTCGAGGCCGTAGCATGGGAAAAGAATCCTCACGCAATAAATTCCATAATTGTTATATCACGCAAGGACAAACATATGTAGATTCAAGAATCCATTTGGCGAGGGAAAATTGAGCTTCACGAACTCAATGAAGAAAAGGTACGGATGAAGCAGAAGAGCATGTTAATGGATGCAGATATCGGAAAACTAGAAACCGAAATCGTGCAAAGCATTATGTGTCAACCAAAGGACATGACAACATATGAGCAGCCTTACCACTGCACTAGAAGACTATCACCGAGAGTTTTTGGTTATACTACCATGGCTGCAACCACACCTCATTAGAAAAAGTAACAAAGGAAGCGCACCGCATAACGAAGAATGAGAGGCACAGACTAGTGTGAGGGTGACTATGGAAGGCCCACAGATCGAGTTGGAAGGTGACGTGAAGCCTCGCATCGGTGGTGCGACCACTTGACTATCTGTAGGAAGCATAGTCTCAACACTCCCAGCAGTTGAAAGAGAGTGCGAGACTATAAACAAGTCTATAGGAGAGCTACATGGGAAGGAGGTTACACGTAGGGTCAGTATATCACAGGGGTCACGGTTGCACATAAGGGGCTATGCTGCTACATGGGTGGGTTGGAAGGTGACTGTTGATGTCATTGTTCATGACAAGAGGTCCAATTTAAAGCAGAAACGAGTGGGTGGTGGGAAATTAAGACAAGAATTAAGAGCTAGATTCAGGATGATCTGCCACCAAGAAGGTATTAATGACTCAGAAGTGGAGGGAATGGTCGAATTCAAATTTGAATAATACTATAAAATCCCTTGGGTTAGCCTGAAGGAAATACTTGGTTGTTTAAGATTTGAGCTAGTACAGAGCATTAAGCACCAAGCACTCTTTCCGCCCTTGAGTACATGACCGAACAGATCCAGTATAGACAAGATGATGGTTGCGAGAACCTGAGTCTGATTCACAGAAGTTACCCCAAAGCCCCATATGGTCCTAGAGGAGCTTGGAGAGGCAGCAGTGGCACCAGAGGTTCCAAAGTCACCACATAGGCCATGACCACAGAAAGACAAGAAAACGATGGGGCCAGTCCGGGTATCACCATGGAACCCACGGTTTAGTAAGTTATTAATGGTAGAGAAGGGCAAAGCCATCAAATTTGAAAAAGAGGAGGAGGATGAAGATTTGCAAGCCCTGATCGCCCAAATTGATGTAAAGGATGATGAGGCGAAGAATGTCTCCCAAGTGCCTTCGAAGATAAAGTTACCCCCCTACATCCCCCCATGGAAGGGGAAAGTCAAGATACTAAAGGAACTGGAGGCCACGAAGAGTGCACTGGAGACCTCGCTCCTTCCTAATGAAATAAGGTTTGAAGGTTCACCGTTGGGATGGGTACCTAATATGAAGTTCGAAGACTAGGACATCACGAATGGTGAGAAGTTCCCATAGTTGGCTGCAGAGAGATTACTGAGGCAGAAATGGCTATGCAGCATAGAGAAGGCTGGGCTACTCCATCTACAATGGATACCCCACTACCACCGCACGCCCGTCACTATTGTTTTCATCCGGCAGCTACTGTGCGGAGTACATGATGGCTATCTCTGGCTAGAAAAGTTGATTCCCATCATAGTTGATCTAATTCACCGAAACAACCCTGCAGACATAGCAGGAAAGAGCAGCGACTTGGCCCTCACAAAAGCTATGAAGGCCAAATATAAGTTGGAGAAGAGGAAGCGAGGGTACATCATCGAAAGCATCAAAGACCAAGGGGTTCACCTAGCCACCTAGTTATTGACCGGCAAGCTAATGAGGAAGTGCTGCGCGGACAAGGTGCCATCATCTATAATTGGATTAGCAGAGCAATGTGCAGAGGGGGTCCAATTCAACTAGGCGCAGTTCCTCTGTGACGATTTTTTGATAAATTACAGGGAGGCCCAGGAGCAGGGTAAGACCTTCCACTATGTGTGGTTGCTCTTATCCATCCTATTAGCTGCAGGATAACTACCAAAGGACATCTAGTTTCCCACGATTGAGGGTGACCTACCCAAAGCCGCGAGGTACACATCACTCTGGGCAACGAAAGACACAATGAGGATTCACGAGATAAAGGTGTTTTGGGTATTTGTAGAGGTGAACATTTGAACATGGATCAATCATAGGCCATGCTTGTCTCCTACAGTCCATAACAGCTTACAGAGTGCGGCAGAATTCAAGGCAGATATGCAGAACCTGTATATCCGAGCACGCAAAGATCCCACACAAATATGGGCAAAGCTCATGTTCATTGCAATGGATGATGCAATCTTTGTGGTAATGGCGTCCTAGCCTCTGGAGTGGCACACCCCAGACTTGGAAGAAATGGAAAAGGTCGCAACACAACAGTGAAAGAGGGAGACCAAGTTGTGCATCACGCAACTAGCGAAGAGAAGGCTCCAAGAAGAAGAAGCGCCCACACAGCAGAAGGCGACTAAGGCAATAGCGTCAACGCAGACGACAAAAACCACAATTGCAGCCACCAAAGAGATTGAGGAAGGCCAAGAAATGTCCATCGAGCAAGACATATAGGGGAGATAGAGACAGAGGAATGCACGGACCCGGCACCAAATTCAACCCAACTCAAGAGGCCGCACATCCATGAGAAGCCAACCTCATGGAAAAAGTCAAAGTCCACAAATACCTTCGCCAACCCAATCCAGCTCACTAAGGGAGACCTTCTTGACATTCGCAAATCAGTTCGCGATGTCACTAAGGATGCTCTTGACGAACTAGTGACAGAGCAGACAACTATGTTGGGGGCACTCAGAGCACAGTTTCATGCATTATAGGTACCGTGTGCAACGGGGCCTCGACAAGTCAAATGAAGGGTTGGGGGTTGAATTTGGCCGCCCTTCCCAAAGAAACCCTATACCAACTACAGGATGGGGTAACTACTGAGCTTCGCGCCATGGAGGGCTGCACCCTTCAGGTCTTGAGTGAGCAGAATTCAAATTTAGAACAACTCAGCTTGCAACACGAAAACCTAGTCACACACACCCAGGGATTGGAATATGCCATGGAGGGAGGCCTGTAGCAACATACTAGAGTTGGTTGTGCCAGCGGGACTCTCAATGTAGAAAAGATTCACCAGCTAGTGGCTGGAGTCTGCAAGACATAGGAAGAGTCCGTGAAGGTTCAATTGGAGCTAAACTTGCATATCGCTGAGCTACAGCTGAAGGCGCAACCCTCTACTCCCTTGGAAGTCGGAGAGCAATGCCACTGTGCCATTGAATCGGGGTTGGAAGTGATAGAGCACATTGTATAGGATTGCACGGGATTTTTGGATCAGTCCCTCTTCACGCTCACCTCACTGCAGGAAAATCTAACCATACAGGGTCTAGAGACAGAAGCAGGGCAGTTACAGCAGGCATATGATAGTA
Organism: Pinus taeda; assembly: GCA_000404065.3. Classification (NCBI taxonomy): domain Eukaryota; kingdom Viridiplantae; phylum Streptophyta; class Pinopsida; order Pinales; family Pinaceae; genus Pinus; species Pinus taeda. Next base: position 144,505 of record APFE030363497.1, on the reverse strand, counting down.
TCAGGGGAACGATATAGATGGTCGCCCTTACTTAGAAACTTGCCAAAATGAAGGAGGCCCAGGCTCTAAAGGAATAGGTGGATGCCACACGCCAAAGAAGCAGTGCTTAAAGCGTGCATCCAGCCTTGGCTCGAGGAAGCATTCATGGTCACTGCCACGATCGAGGAAACGTTGGCACAGATGCAGAGTACATATGTGCTAAGGCAAGAAGATGCCCCTGACAACAATGCATTAGAGATTCACACACAACTGATACAATGGACAACAAAAGAGTGTGTTGCAAACATAAGTGTAGCACAGAGGTTGCTGAATGAACTCCATGTGAAGATCACAGCACCACCCAAGTGACTCGGGACAAGTCCCGATGATTGTGTTGGGGGCTTGTTGGGCAGCAGACCCCCCCATAGCCAATTTTCAGGCTTAAAACCCGAGTTTTTGTCAATGTAATGCAAAAACCCCGCAAAATGCAGGCGTGGAGCATAAGAGTCTAGTGTTTTCCACCCTAAAATAATGTAATTTAATATAGAATGTGTCGACCTACCCATGGTTCACAGACCATGGGATTGTATAAATAAAGTGAGGCTCTAAGTGTAGAGGGCAGTTTTTTGGTCTTGAATAACATGATGGGTTTTTAAAGAAGGAATTCACTCTAAGTTTGTAAGTCTGAGTCTTGGGTCATAGTAGTAGTGAGAAGCTTTGCAACTGAGTGCACAATGGCCTAGTAGAGTCCACAGTTGTGTACAAAGACCCCTGCAGTTGAGTGCGCAGGGAAGAGTTGGGATTGTATCTGAACAAAGGTTTAATAAAAGATAAGTTGATTCTGAAACATTGAGCATCTACTCGTAGATTTGTGTGTGTTTATGCTTCTTCTGTATTCATGCATCTGTTTACAGTTTTATGCTTGTGCGCACTAGTTATAAATGATGAATGGTTAATAAGGATATTGGGTACACACAATTAAGTCAAGATCTATAATAATGGCATAGTGAAGATTAAGGATCTAGATAGCACCTCTTCATTCTTTTTAAAGAGCTGCAAGGAAGCAATTGCACAAGTTGTCAAGACCAGACGGCTGCGCGGAATAGTGCAAGCACATGGGTTGGGTTCGTGAACTTCCTAAGACCTCATCAAGACATCCCTAGGGTGCAGAAACCTCGTTCCAACACCCTCCCATACTACCTCAAGTGAGACCCTAGTACGTGCACCATGGGTTGTTGCCGAAAGGGCCGGTAGTTTCAGGATTTGTTTGGCTAACTCACTGTTGAACCTGGGTTAGGCCCCAACAAGCCAACATATATAGAGAATATGAAAGTTAGGATAGCCATTTTCAGTCTCAAAGGGAAAGAAAAAATTTGGTAGGAAGATGCAAATCCTATCAGAGGTATTAGGACAGAGGAGTCGAGCTAGCATGAATTCAAGAGACTCTTCAAAAAGAAGTATTTATTAGAGAGATACTATGATAGTAATGGTAAGGAGTTCTATGAGTTGAAGATGGTATCTATGACAGATGAAGAGTATATAACTAAGTGCTTGGAGCTATTGAGGTATGTATCATATCTTAAGGATGAGAAGATGAAGCTTTAAAGATTTTTCAGTGGATTTCCATTAGAATTTAAGGATCAGATTGAGTATGATGAGCCTCAAACATTGTAGAATTAATTGGTAAGTTGAAACAAGGTGATGATCAAGAACATATATCCTTTTTCTAAGAATGATGACTTGTTTGATTAATTGAAGGGAGAAACAATGTTCTCGAATATTGATTTGAGATCAAGATATCATGAGGTATGTATCAAAGAAGAGGACATCTACAAAATTTCATTCTGGACCAGGTATGGGCATTATGAGTTTGTAGTAGTTCCTTCAACTACTTTCATGTGTTTGATGAATAGTGTGTTGTTTCCTTATCTGGACAAGTCTATGATAGTATTCATTTATGACATATTGACATATTATAAGAATGAGAAAGAGAATGCAAAACATCTAGTAGTAGTGTTAATATTTCTGAGAGAGCATCAGTTGTATTCCAAGCTTAGAAATTGCAGTTTCTTTCAAACATAAGCTCATTACGTGGGGCATGTTGTTCCAAGGAATTCATAGTAGTGGATCTAGAAAATATTAGAGATATTATGGAGTGGACAACACAAAGGAATGTGGTTGAGGTAAGATCATTCATGGGACTAGCAAGTTATTGCAAGAGGTTCATCAACAACTTCTCATGGATTTCCTATATTATTACATCATTCTAGAGAAAAGGAAATAATTTTGAATGGATAGAGGAATGTGCAACTATTTTTGAGCAGTTGAAGTAGTTGCTTACAAATTCTCTAGTCTTGAAGATTCTAGATCCAAATAAATAGTTTGTGGTATGTACAGATGCTTCCAATAGGGGACTTGGTGGAGTCTTGATGTAGGAAAGACATGTAGTATGTTATGAGTCAACAAAGTTGAATGAGTATCAATAGAACTATGTGACTCACAATATTGAGTTGGAAACTATCATTCATGCATTGAAGATGTGGATACACTATCTTCTTGGTAGGAGGTTCATATTGATGAGTGATCACAGTGGGTTGAAGTACTTGTTCAACCAGCCTGATCTGAATCCTAGGAAAGCTAGATGGTTGGCTACTCTCAGTGAGTTTTAATTCAAGATAAGGTTCATCAAGGGAAAGGAGAACATGGTTGCAGATGCTCTTAGTATAAGAGTATAGGTAAATCACATTACAACAGTGAGTTCTTATGGGACAAACTTGCAAGAGTGGATCTTGCAGGAAGGAAAGTAGGATGATAGGTACCAGCGGCTTAGGCACAGGTCACAACAGTAGGGTATAGGTAATAGGGATGAGGAGTATCATCTCACAGCATACATCTTGGTTAGATTCAGGAACAAGATTTATGTACCAGATGATAGTGAGCTTAAAAATATTATCTTGAGGGAATTTCATGTTAGCCCATATTCAAATTACCTAGGATATTAGAAGACATTGAAAGCAGCTAAGAAATTCTATCATTGGATGAACTTGAAGAAATAGGTGGTTGAGTTTGTTACAAGATGTTTGGATTGACAACAGGTAAAAGAAGAGTGTAAGAATCCATGTGGTTTATTTGCATGGAGTTCATTACAGGTTTTCCGAGGACATTGAAGCAACATGGCTCAGTATGGTTGTGGTTGACAGGTTGACCAAGGTAGCTCACCTCATTACGGTGAAGTCTACGAATTCATCTAGAAAGGTAGTTGATATTTTCATCAGGATGATAGTGAGGTTGCATGGTGTTCCCAAGCATATTGTATCCAATAGAGATGCCAAGTTCACCTCCAGGTTTTGGAAAAAGTAGTTTACAGGTTTAGGGACAAAGTTAGCTTTCAATACGACTTATAATCAATAGACAGATGGAAAGACGGAGAGGGTCAACATGCTTCTTGAGGATATGTTGAGGATGTATGTTATGCATCAACATACAAAATTAGAGGAGTATCTTCCACTAGTAGAATTTTTTTTATGGGTAGAATTGTAATACTCCTATCAGTTGGAGTGATTCAGTGAATAGTGTATTGATTGGACCAGATATGTTGACAGAGATGGAATAAGAAATGCAAGTTATCAAGAGGAATTTAAAGGTAGCATAGGAGAGGTAGAAGAGTTATGCAAATCAACCCATGCTATTAAAGAAGATTTAGGTTGGGGAACATGTGTACTTATGTATCAATCCCAAGAGGAGCTCCTTGAGGATTGGGTCATGTGCTAAGCTGGAACCACGATATTGTGGGTATTTTGAGATACTTGAGAGGATTGGACCAGTGACCTACCTATTTTCACTACCTCCAACAGTGACAGTCCATGATGTTTTCCATGTTTCATTGCTTAAGAAGTATTTCCAAGATGTTTATCATGTGATTCACTAGTATTTATTGTAGGTGGAACCAATGGGATAATTCCATCCAAACCACAATGTATATTCATTGGAAACAAATCATGCTCCAAAATAGAGAAATTGAATAGGTTAAAGTGTAGTGGAAGCACTTTGGCCCCGATGAAGCTACATGGGAGATGGATGATCATATGCAGGCTATGTATCCTTCTCTATTCGTCGATTGAGTAGATGTGTTCTAGTATATGTGTTTGATGTTGTCTTGGTTATACGTATATGCAAATGCATGTTGTAAATACTTCATCGAGTTTTGTTGTAAAGTTCCAATAAGAGGTATGGTGTTCATGTTACGATGGTCGTGGTCTTGGAAACCTAATATTATGTTGTTGTAGTGGCTACAACCACCCTCCAAAATTTTGGCTTGCACCCAATTTCAGAGCCTCCCTTGAGACTTTCACTTGAAGACTACACACCCTCATCTTCACTCCGTGAACCTGTGTGAGTCTTTGCATCCACATTGCTTGTTCATTTCATCCCGTTTTTGCATGTTGGCATCTAAGGCATGCTTACAACCATGTTTTGGTTATGCACAAAGTCTTCAGTTTGTGTGTACTTGTTATGTTCGCCATGAAAGCATCTGTTGCACTCACACACATAGTCACATTCACTGTCGTGCAAGAATTTTCATGGTCGATCAACAACCAATCACAAGTGTCATGCTTGTTGCTCGCATCGTCGATCAATCATGTTTAACATGTGTGTCTAGATATTTTAGGTCGTCTCATCATCGAGTCATGTGAGTGTGTGTTTGCATGATCACCTATGCATCTCTCGATCATTCGCACACTTAGCCATTTTACCAAAGTTCTGACGACTGGACTCTCCTATGACAGTTGGACCATCTCCTTGCCATCGACTCGATCGACTGTCACCCAGAAAAACATAGAACCACCAATAAATTCTTCCCAAGTTGCGCTGATCACAAGCAATCCAATCAAATTTCACACTGGCCACCCGGAGAGTTGGACCCGACAGCCATCCCGGGACTGACTCCCCTCAAAAATTGTGCAGAGGCTATTGAACTTGCCTACTTTACTAACTAAGGAAGTTTCGCAGATAGGCCAGACGAACACCAAGTGCCTTTCCTTGCCTCCCTCAAAAAATTGTGCAGTTTTCCCAATCAGTCCTCCCGATAGTCGACCGACTGCTCATTTAGGAAATTGCGCAATTTTCATGAGTAGGCCTTCTACTTCCCAGTAGTCCGCTCAACTTAGAGATTGCATAGAGATGATTATAAGGTTGGCCTCCCAACCTTAGTTTAATTTCCCTCGCTAGCAGCACACTCCCATTTTCCTCGAGGAATTGTGCAATTTCTGCTGCCAAGATCCCAGCAGCTAGCTACCTGTTTCCCTTGGGAATTGCATAATTTCTGCTGTTATTGCCCTCTAGGAATTGCATAGTTTTGGCTACCAAGCTCCGATCTAGTTCCTCCAAAAAACTGTATAATTCCTGCCTGTTGATTCTCCACGCAACCTACCTTGTTCCTCTAGAAAATTCTGCAAATTTTACCTTCCAGCCACTGCTACCCACTCGTTCTGGAAAATGCACAGATTCTATCTGTCTTTCCTTCCTACAACCCAAACTGTCCCTCCCAAAATTTGTGCAGTTTTTCCTTCCAGCCGAGCTAGACATTGTAGATAGTCATTGTCGACTCAGATTTCCCATCTTCATCACACAGCAACTCTTGTGCAGTTTTCATCAACAGTGCCCTATTGGCTTAGTGGGTCTTGACCCAGGTTCAGAGTTAAGTTTTCCAGCCAAATCCCTACACTTCTAGCCCTTTCAAAATCAACCTGTAGAGTGCGGACTGAATTCTCACCCGAAGTTATATGGGGGGATGCCAAAACCAAGTTTTCGCACCCAGAGATTAGTGCAATGTCGTTTTGTGCTCTAAACCTACCTTCACACAGATTAATAAGCCTATAAGGCTTATCGATATAACTTCCATTAACCAACCTCTATACCTTCATGAAGGTCTATGACTATCTTTCGCGGACCCTAAACAGTTGAATCAACCACTTACATGCCTCTGTAATTACCCTTAATTATCTATTTACCCAGATCGGCTTAAGTGTCTGATAACATTAACATGCAACAAGATATTCTTTGTGTAAGTAGTTATTATTACTTGCATTCATATGATAATGTAAATCATGTAAATTTGCGCATCAATACAATGTTAATTCAGAAACCCATAATTTATCATAACATAAAAGTTCATCCATTCATAACATAAATAAATAGACAAAACATAAGAATCATTGGAATAATCTATTTATTAGTGCTTTTGTTCTTCTTACAAACTCAAGACTTCCTTGTGCACTAAGCTGCAGGGGTCTGCGCACTCAACTGTGGACTCTACTCTAGGCCCTTGCACACACAACTACAAAGCCTCTCTTATCCTCTAAGAAGTCTTCGCTCTTACTCTTAATGACCCATTAAACTCATTGATCTATATCCTCTCCATGCCTTAGAGTCCTAAGACTCTCTTACTTATACAATCCCATTGTTCACAGACCATGCTTAGGTCTATACAAGCTGACACAACTTACATAACATAAGGGTAAAACCCTTTATGAAACATTACCATCTATGCACTCTGCGACCACATTTTGCAGAGACTTTACACTTTTTACAATAAAACTTGGGATTTTGCCCCAAAACTTGGGCTTTGCCACAAAATTGACCCTAGGGGACCCTGTCCCAAAAAGACCCCAACACAAATATCGTGACTCGCCCCCGAATCACTCTGCTGACATGGAGATCTTACTTCAGAGACTACCCAGGTGGACCTGTGCCACTGCTAGCTCAGCTGCACTCTGCGTGGCAGCCTGCTTGATTTTCTCTACCAATTGCTCTATTGTTGGTCCTACACTGTCTTCCTTTATATTCTATTGTGTCCTTTGTAGGCTCTTCAACTTCTCCTCAATGGTGGCAAAGATAACATAGGCCTTGAGGAACGCCTCTTTCCTTTACACTACCTCCACTTGTTTGCGCAACCACTTTGCCTCATGCCTCTTTTCCAACTATTGTGATATAGTGACTATCCACACCGTCGCTCTTGCTTCATCGTACTGCGATTGCAATTCACGGGCTTCTGTATTTAACCTCTGTAGGTTAGGATCTTTCGAGAGCACCGCGACTACCTCCATGGACTACTCAAAGAGGGTAGTGCAATCTTCCACCACGACATCTACTGCTGCGACCCCATCCTTTACAGCTACCTCCCGCTGCTCTCTGATCTCTGGTGGAGTTGAAGGCTATGACTTCAACTAGAGCTATGTTATCTTCAGGTTTAGTTAAAACTGAACCTTAGCCACTTATATTTTTTCTTCATGCACACCTGTAGCCAACTTCCTAATCTTGGCGTCCACCAGCGCTTCCTCTGGGATATGAAGTTCAGGGACTATCTAGCATGCCTCAGCCACCACAACTGCAATCTTGTCATTCTGCACCTACACTTTCTTCGATGCTCCCAACACTATTGTCTTCTCAATGAACATTTTTTCATTATTAACCTTATATTTGTCAATCATGCTCAGCACATGCTGCTCTCGAGCCTTAAGCTCTGCGATCACACCTACTTGTAATGTGTGAAGGAACTCACTAGCGAGCATGGTCAAGTTGAGACCCACATCCTTCTAAGTGTTGAAAATTTCCTTGTCAGCAGCCGCCTCTGCTTTCAAAGCTCCATCAAGCAGCGCAACTTCCCAAAGATCCATTGTCCGAACCAACTCTGTTGCTTGAGTGGTACCTGGTGCAAAACTACTGGATGTCATGCTACTCTGTCCTGCACTAGCCTGAAGTCTAGTTGTTTGGATCTATAGCTCATGCAAACCCAACTATATGGTGACCAGTGCTTGCTTCTGTTGCTACTCAAATTGCTGCAGTAGTTCTGTTGTCATGTCTCACACCTTATTGCCAATATCTTCCAAATCACCCTCTATCAAGATAATCAGATCTAGCATTGTCCTGCTCCCTATATTGCTTCACACGAAAGAAAGTACTGTCTTCCTTATCTCCACCCCTTAGATCTGATCGCTCATCCTCCTCCGTTTGGGGTGAAGGAGACTTCTGACTCCTTTTAGAGTCGCACTCTTCATGCTCTGCCTATTCTTTTGTGGCGCACTCCGCATCTACCCGGGCCTTCTCCTTGGCCTTGTTCTTCCTCTTTTCATCCAACAAGTGGACCTTTCGTCTGGTTGCTTCCTTTTTCTTTTTCTCCGCAGACTTGCTAGTCCTGGCAGCCTCATCGAATGGAAAGTGCCAGTCTATTGGCCAATGCTTGATGACTTCTGCAATCATGTCATCCATGGCCAGGTAAGGTAAGTCAAACCATTTCTGGTCGGGATCCTTGTGTGTCCTAATGTAAATGTGGTGGAACTTTTAACTCTGTGTACCCCAACAACTGCTCGAACAGAGTTGGTGACAACTGCAGCTTCTGGTTGATGCCCATGAGAATACTTGCCTCCATCAGCACCTAGAAGACTTTTCTTTCTGTTACCCGTGCAACATCTTTCATGGCCCAAAGAGACACGAACTTTGTTGCTTATCGTAAATCCTTCTCCATGGGCGGAAATTGGCTATCCTCCACCAAGTCCCATGTGACCAGCACTATTGAGAGCAACAACCACATATAATAAAAGGTCATACTATCATTTTGTGCCTCTCTGCAATTCGCGAGGAACTCGCTACGCAGGTAGTACACCCAGTTTAATTGTACACCCTCTGTGCACTTAGCTTCTCAATAAACTACTAGTGTTGACACCTCGTTCGCGCAACACTTCCTCATCACCTTGCCAGCCAAAATTTGTGTGATAATCTTGATTCGAGGTCAGTAATGTTGGTAATCGAATACCCACGTGGCTTTTGGACAAGCTTAAACTTGTTCTTCATCTTCTTAGTGAGATCGCACTTGCCCTTCTTTCCACCAAAGACCTTAGCCATATTCAGTCCCGAGTTTGGTAATAATGTGATCCTATGGATCAACATGTCAGCTATGGGGATCAACTCATTTAGCCATAGGCACCCATCGTGTACCAAGCACAACAACTACTTAATGACAATTAGGTTTATGTCTGTCTGATGGTAGTGCGGCACCCATAACAAGTTCAGTAGCCCTAACTTGTTAACTCCGCGAATCCATTCCACCAGCTCCATTGCGTGACACCAATTTTTTATAGAAAATCCTCTACATGAAGGTGTCAATAGCAAGGTGGGGGGAACGACTCATGGTCCACCAAATCCTAGTCTTCAAGTTTCAAATGTGGGACCCATGCCAAGCATGGACCTTTAAAGGTAATATTCTCTGGCAATAGGGGAGTGTTGAGGGAGAATTGTCTAGCATCTGGGTCCTTTGAGACCTTCACCTTCCCCTTTTGCAGACTGATATACCCTGGCAACTTTGAAATAGGGTCCAACCCCTCAATTTCAATATCCTTTATGCCCTTCTCTACCTCCGGTTTGAGCACCTTCCCCTTCTCCTTCACACTCGACTTTTATTTTCACTCTGCTTGTGTAGATGCATGTTTCCTTAGTGACTCATGCACAGGCATCAACTTCTTTTGCTTATCCTTCTTCAGCTTAGGGACCTCTCTCGTCGGTGTAGGCTTCGGCCTAGGTGACCTTGGCACTATAGGCACTTTTTCTGGAACCTCCATACTTACAACCTCAAGAGAAGCTCCCTCAAAGGCAATAGTCCCTCTAGTGCTTATAGTTTCTACAGGACTGAGTCCTAACATGATGTCACAAATAAGCTTTCTGTCTAACTCGGAATACTGATCGAACATGGGGCTTGCGGGAAAATCATCAAAGAACTCATGGTTCATACACAATAGACAACAGAACTTAGAAATTCTTAGAAAGAAAAGTGTTTCTCCCTAGACGGCCACCTATAATTTATAGGCGAATTCCAATTTAAATTCGATCGTTCCCCCCAAAATCTATCCATAATTGTGATATTGGCACCAGATTTCCAAATATTTTACAATTGATTTTAGCCTTAAATGCCTTAAATGTCAGCTGCCCACTCCTCTTAACCATATTTTGCCATTCAAATCATGAACAATGACGATAACTGTCGCTTTCTAGCTACACTGCAAGGTCTCCCCTTCTATAGCGCAACTCACTTCGCACTTCTTCTTGTACTGTGACATCCTCCTGTTTCACACAGACCCCTGATCGCACAGCTCTACAACCCAGGCAGTGTATTTTATAGTCCCACACCTACTTGCAGCTACCTAGAGTGCTAAGACTATGCTACCATCATGTAGTCACTGGGGCAGATCCCCTATGTATGGATTCAATCGGCTTCCATTTACCTTTCCCAAAAATGGATCTCCATTCAATTTCACAAGCTGCACTGCTCCACCGGTAATCTCCTTGATCACATATGGCCCCAGCTAATGCATCTAAAATTTTCCTGGAATTTTTTCAAACTTGCTATCATATAATAAAACTAAATCATTTACCTTGAAGGTGTGTAGTTTGATGTGCCGATCATGCCAATATTTTTTGCGTTCCTTCTACACCTGTTGATGGAATCCAACCAATATCCTGTCTTATTTGAGTTTTGTCAGCTACACTATCTTTTCTTCTAAGGCTCCACGGTCCGCTATCCCTATAAATTCCGCTATGCATAGATTGGACATGATATACTTCATAGGCATCACAACCTCTAAGCCATAGACCAACCTAAATAGTGTCTGACCAGCAAGATTCTTACAAGTAGTTCTATATGCCTATAACACAGCTGGTACACACACGTCCAAATCATTCCTTTGCACATTACAAACCTTTGTCGGTGTGTCTCCAATATCTTATTAAATGCTTCTATTAGGTTCCTTTAACAATAGGAGTCATAATTTTGAATGACTAAGGTTAAGCCTTGTAATATTGTACATACCTTTGCATTCTGCAAATGTTTTCCATATTATAAAAATGAAAAAATGTAAAGAGGGTTTCTCCTAAAAGAAAAATCAAAGGACAAAAAGAAGAATAGAAATTTTAAAAAATGAAAGTATATGAACCCCAAAACAAAAAGACTGTGAAAGTATGCATGTCTAAATACCATTACTATTTACTTTTTATGCATAATAATGATTGTGTGCAACTTTTTATTCATGCCACAATCCATGGCAATCAAATAGTTTAATCTTTGTTATTCCATGATTTGAATTTTATGTTTATAGATTAGAGAATAAAATATGACCAAACAGTTTAATCTTAGCAGATCATAGTTAGCTAGAGAAAATAAAAGGAGCTCATAAGCTTAATCTGAACCCTTGGATGATATAAGGTTAGAAATAGATAGATTATTTTTCAAAAGAAAAATAGATGAATAAGGGCTTGCTAGCCTAAATTCACCCAAAGAAATGAATAAAATATGTTAGAGGTAAGAAATGGATAAGTAGAAGAAAGGTTGTTGAACTACAAAGTTACTTAGATCATAACACATGCATCATGCTTACACATCTTTCAACATGTATGGTCAACTATGAAAGTAAAGACAAAGGTTTACAAGTTCATATGATTAACCCCCCCTCATTCACTTTTCCCCTTTACTAACTGATTTCCTATCAATAAGTATGTCCTAAGTACTTTTAATCCTACAAGTCAAAGAGGCTCAGAGCATTTCTCTAAATTTTGATGGGACTGGACCCTTAGCTTAATGACTTAGGGACTCAAGTGCTAGAATCCCCTTCATAAACACATTCCCCCTTGATAAAAACCATTTCCCCTCATCACCCTAAGAAAACCCCTTTTCCTAAAGTTAAACACTTTTTTACCTAGGAAAAGTGAATACCCCCATATAAATCCCTTTCCGCTTAAAAACCCATTAAAAGCCTTTTTATCCTAAGTATAAATATAAATGCACAAAGTCATACCCTTTGCGTCTTTACTTAGGAGAAACTCACTCCTCCCGCTCCTTTCATATTTATTATTAACATTATTATATAAATCCCATTATAACCCTTTTCCTATAAATAAACTAAACCCCTAGTTTTTAATAAAAACTATATAAATCACCCATATCCCGATATAACATTACTTAGTTTACCTAATCCCAAAGAACCTAAGTTAATATTGACATTAACCTCACCTGACTCCCTAATCCTGTGATTAAGCCCCGCCCGATCTATTATCTCATGATTAATCACTAAAACTAATCCCAAACCGCTGCGATTAAACCCCTAGGCCACCCCTCAACTCCCATTCTTTTCCTCCGCGCAGATCTTCTGCCTGACTACCATCTAATTGCAATCACCTAGATCCAATAGCCCAAATACATATCGGTCGTGCCTGATGAACTACCTTTACCCTCTCGATAAGGCGGTTTTCCCCCAACCCCTCATGGCTACATGTCAAGCCCCGGCGGAGATCAGGTGACCCCTCCTAAAAACTGTCCACGCCATAAAAGCGGTGTGACAACTCCTAAAACTGCCTCCCCACCATTTCAATAAATGACCATCCTCCATAAATATGAATTTCACGCCATATTTGAAAAGCTGCTTGTTAGACTTTAAACCTTGAAAACCCGTCTTTTCAGGCCTTTCGCCTGTTTAACTATGTAAACCTATGAAACCATTCAGCACTGTCTTGAACCTCTATGACACATTTCTACCTTCGTTTACATCCAAAATGCTACCACAACCCCTTTCCCATGCATCCCTATGAAAATGAAACCATCAAGCGCCCTTCCAGCAGACCGATATTTTCTCAATTATTATTAAAATTTTCAGGTAATCAACCAAATGTGAGCTTGGATAAACAATTCTGATACTAGTCCGAAAACCTGTTACTCCAAGGCTCAATGAGAAACTTGTTAAAAGCTAATATTTAGAAGAAGAAGACTAATATACAAGGAACGGAGATGAAGAAAATTACACATAGAGCTGAGAAGAAAATACTTATACAGAGTAGTGACATTCAAAATAGAGGAACAAGACCAGAGATGTAGTTAGAAGACAAATAAACAAAACATACTAAAACTTGATCAATATCCACTTCCCGATGCTGATACACCTAAAAACAAAAGAATTTACTGTTGCAAAACATAGTAAAAGGTTAAATTGTCCAGTAAAAATGGAAAACACAGTAAAGGATAAAGAAAGGTCATCAAAGTGAAAGAGTATCAGTGACAAAGAGTATTAGATGAAAGATATAAGTAAATGGAGCCTCTAGTGCAATAATTCAACAAGAAACAACATAGAAAGCTAAAAACAAACCATAACATCTAGTAATACCACAATAAAAGGGATAGCATGAAAGCAGTTCAACAACTGCCTCTATCTTCCTGCGAGAAGATATTTTTATTTCCTAGATTAATTCTCAAGTTAGTTTGAGATATTTGTAATAACACTTTAGTATAAATACTTCACAATTTGAAGTATGTAGGTGGATTATTAGACATTTCTATAGATTTGTTGATTGAAAGACTGTAAAGCCATTAGAGCATTGACTGAGCTAGCAAGCTGGATTGATGAATAAAGACCTGATATTTTAAAGGATTCATGTGTGGCGCAAAGTGTAGACAAGTATTTTCTCACGTTGTTGTTATCTCTTAAAGTTTTCATACTATTGATCTAGACCTGAATGCCATAACTAGAATTATTGTATCAGAATTTGTTTAATTACACTCTGCTATAACAATTAGGCAAATATATGTTTTCTACAGATAATCTAAGTTAAGGAATCCTTAGTTTCTCCTTAGTTTAGGTTGTTTCTTTTAATCTATAACAAAGGATTCTTAATTTCCCTTTGTTTCTGATTACTCTCTGTTCCTCGTTTCAATCTCGGTCTAAGAATTCTTAATTCCTCTCTCACCCTAGTTAAAACCTTTTCCATCCCTCTGGCCTAAAGACCTGCACTCTACTCTGCTATCTTGCCCTTTAAACAATCCCTTTAGTGAGTTGATCCAGTCCTGTTGCTCTTTTCTTGACTCCATATGCCCAATGGTCTAGAGACATCATTCTATCCATTTATTTGAAGATCCCCACCACCCAATCTTCAATACAAATCAAAAACCCCCTTGAGCATTAAGAACTAGCCTAAAATCCCAGCAAAACAAAGCTAAATCATATAGAGAGAGCCCTATCTAGACTTAGGTTGTCTAGAGCCAAAGCCTAAAAGTTGGTTTGTGGCTACCTCAACCATTTTCTTTCTTCTAATAACTTCTAGAGAAAATTTTGAGTGATAACATAGTGGTGACTCCATTGGGGAACCATCAATTCCTCAGTCCTAACAAAGCATTAAAAAAATTTAATTCTATATTTGAGCCTCCAAAAGTCGTTTGTTAGAAGTTATATTGAAAAGTCTTGCAAAAACAATTACAAATTTGAAATTCTGGCTTCTAGAAAGACTCATTTTACTAGGGCTAATCTAGATCCTAATCCTCCCCTAGTATTTGATAATCCCAACATGATTTCAAGGAAAACTAAAAAAGAAGAAAGTTCATTTAGTCAAACACCTTTAGTTAAGCTAATTCATGTCCTGATGATTGGTTATTTTTAGAAGATCTTCCCTTTGATGAGCAATTTTGTCTTTCATTATTTAAAGCAAATTCTAAAAGTGAAATATATGAAACTGTTCTAGATCTTGATTTGATAGCAAACCTTGAAGTCCAACAGGCCAATAAATCAATTGATGAGTATATTCTTGTTATAGCTCCAAATCTCACTATTATGGTTTGTGATGCTGCACTCATGGCTTAGGGCAACCCCTCCTTCCAGACTCGGTCCCAAATTTAAAAAACAGTGTTTTATTCCCTGTACGCGACATTGCCCTGAGTTAAACGCATGTATACGCGGGTCCATATATACCCAACCCGCGTATATGTATTAAAACACTTAAAAAAATATAAAACTCCTAATTTTGGGCGGGATCGCGAGCGTTAACTGCTATCACCTGTTTATGCCCGTGGCCCCAACTGTTCCCAACCATTCTAACTAAAACTACTTTGGAATGGTTAAAAACATCAAAGGAAGGCCTAAGGAGGAGAGAGAGAGAGAAAGGTTATTATATGGATTTTCCCCCTGACCAGGTCTGAGACCTTGTGCCTTCTGCACTTCCCATTTGTACAGGAACCTGTTCCTTTGATGTATGTTCATCCACTTGTTATGGCATCATGGAGTGAGTCTTGGAAGGAGATATGCTAGAGGCTTGAGGCGGGACGGATCCGAAAGGAAGTTGTGCTTGGAGCCTGCGAAAGGCTGCTCAGGTGATATTACTCCTTTTGTACTTTCTATTTGTCTATAATAAAGAAACACGTCTTGATTCCTGATATGCTTCTTCTTTATGTTTATGATGTCCATGTTTGAATTTCATGTATGAATGGTAGTTTAAAGTTCATAACTAACTTCCTTCTTTTATAACATAAATATGATTTTTGTATAAATATTTGTCCATATACTTCTGCATTCTTTGGAATTGTTGGTTTTGCAAGGCAAAGGAGCGAAAGGGACGTGAAGAAGGGTTTGGACCCGTGAGGAAATACCCGAACGTAGGACCTGAGGTACGTCCTTCTTACTTTAGAATTAGCTTTTGCTAGTATAATGGATGTGTGTATGCATGTTTCTTTGTTTAGACAACTTTCAGTCTGCTAGGGTTCCACCCAAAAGCCCTAGGGGATAAAATCCCTCAATAGAATTGGCGACTCCACTTGGGACAACACTCTTGTTGTTCCTAGTTTGGGTGTTTTTCAAGCCTATCAGGACTCAGTTGCTTGTTGGTTTACTATTTCTGTCTGGTCTGTTCTTTACTTCTGAGTTTTGCCACTTTCTTCAGTTTGTTTTTTATTTTTCTTGAAATAATATATATACGCTTGTTTCCTTAGTTACAGAAGCATATAAACGCTAGTTTCCTGAAGCAAACCCGTGTATACGCAAGTTTCCTCAGGCACAGTAGCGTATGCATGCAATCTGCACTAAGTACAGTTGCGTATATCTTGCAACTTTCAGGATTTATAAATTTTTGTGTCTCTGAAGTTTGTCTGGTGTTTTGAGTCGATTTGAAACAGTAATTTTTGTCAATATCAGTTGTCTGTGTTATAGCAAGCATCTTACTCTAATTTCTCTCTAATTATAAGGAGTATTGCTCTTGTTTTGTGTTTGCAAGTGTCATCATCTTTTTGCTAAAAGCACGCAAGATTTCTTGATTGGAATCTTGGCTGCTCTAAGTTATCAGAGCAGAAAGATTGTTATCAATCTTTGTGTTTGAAATTTGCTTTTTGGTGACTTTTTGTTTGCTTAACGAAAGCGCTTTTTATGACCATTTACTTCTTTGTTTCATCAAAGTTGTCATTTGATACTTTCTTGAAATTGTCTTTTTGATCTTTTTTGGTCTTTGTTACCAAAGCTTTCCTTGCTGCTTTCGATTGTTAAAAAGCCTTTTTGAACACATTTGTTTTTGTTGAGTTTTCATTCTTTGTAGGGTGTCAACTTGCAAAAGTGTTTCTTGCTTATTGTTTCAATCACAAAGTTTCAGTTTTTGTTGAAAGCATTTTCGAAAAGACTTTTTTGTTGCTACTTGGAAGAGAACTTTTTGAAAAGTTTTTGTTTTGCTTTCTTGAACTTGCTTTTCATTTGGTTTCCTTTTGGTGAGTGAAAGTGCTTTATGTT
>APFE030363497.1:94680-115109 GCA_000404065.3 Pinus taeda | reverse complement strand
AAAAAAAAAAAAAAAAAAAACAACAACAACAACAACAACAAGAAGTTAATGAGGAAACGTGGGTTGTACGGCCCTAACGCGTTTCGTTTCCGTTTCCGGCCGGCCCCCCCCCCAGCGTTTCCTGCAACATAGATTTGAGTCAATTCTATGCTTTTAGACTTTGAAGGAAGCACTTAAAAAAAGCACTGTATGTTTGAACTTTGGTACATTGAAAACTTTCTTCATAAAGACTTGATTGTTTTTCTTTGGCTTGTAACATACCGAAGCGTTGTTTTAACTGTGTTTGAGAAACGTATGAGAATGGTGTTACGTGAAACATGTTTTTGTAGGTGCATTATTTTTTGTTAACATACTCATTGTCTATGTGAAGGACATTATTATGCACGCCTTTCAATATATCACTTGTCATTAGAGAGCATGCCTTTCTTTAGAATTGGAACAATTTATTTTGATGATGAAAACGATTTTTTTCTTTTTGATAAAATATTCCAGATTTAGTTGATGTTTGAGCATACAAGTGCCCTTATTGTGAACTTTATAATAGTGATGCATTGGTTTTTTGAATTTTTTCTTTCTTTAGCCACTAGTGGATATATATTATAAATACCTTTTGTAGTAGGTGGATCACCTACTCTAGTTAGGTTGGCTCTTAGCATCTTGTCATAGAGTGAGGAAACTCCTCAAGAAATTATTTCTATATCAATAATACTCATACATATGATACAATTAATAAGCTTTATTTTTCTTTCAAAGAAATGGTTATGAGGATTTTATTAAAAAGAAAAGCTAGGATTCGGCCCATAATCATTACATTTCTTTAGAATTACCAGTGAACCATGATAGATTGACCACAAAGGCTCAATCTAGTCTCTCAAACAATTACTCAATAATACCACAATTTCATTCTCGTTTTAGCTAAAAACTTTTTAGAAAATCCCAAGATCAATATGAATTTACATTTCATTTTCATTATTTGAAATCTACCAAAGGGGTTTAACATGCATTAATTGGAACATTTCATCAATTTGGCATTGACTTCCCAGTTTTTTATTTAATTATGCTTCCTCTCCTCTGATTTCTTTCTTAGAATATCTTCCCTGTCCTCTTTTGGAATTTTCCATTTCTTCACTGCTTTTTTCATCTCCCAATTCATCATTTACTTTTTTGCCTGTCTAGTCAATACCTTCCTAGTGCTTGCCTCTGATTCCTTTGGAATTGTGTGCATGCTTCCCATTTTCCACCCCTTGCTCCTTGTAATGGCTTCCCTTGGTCTCGCCTTTGATACTTGGTTGTCCACAATCATGCTTTTCAGACCCTGCTCCTGATTTTCAATTTCTGGTGGGTCATGAATGTTTTGTTGGATCTGGGGTTGTTCCTTATTTGCTGGATTTGGTGTTGTTACTTATTTGCTGGATTTTTATCTCTTGTGGTGTTTACATCTTAGATTTCCTTCTCTTCTTCCTTGACCTTTTCTTTTTCATTACTCGATGCTTCTTCCCTTTTCTTTGGGTCTTCTTTCTCTGTTTCTTCTTGAGTTTGCAGGACCTCATAGGGATTAGTTGAAGATGAGGCCTCATTTTTTTTTGCCCCTTGGGGTTTCGATTTGAGACTCCTTTTCCTTTGTTTTCTCCTGTTCACTCAGTCTGCCGTTGTTCATCTTGGTTTGTGATTGCTTCACCCCCTTTGTTGGATTGAGATTTCTTGCAATCCCTTGCAAAATGCCCATACTCATGGCATATTTGGCACTTGAAAGGCAACTGCTTATAATCAAGAACTTGACGATGGCTCACGTTGATCTTCAAGGGTAATTCTTTCTCTACGTCAACCTCTACACATCTTTTTGCACAGGCAAATTTTTGACCTTTCCTCTGGATCTAAGAAAATAAGGGCCATTTCTGAAAATAACGCTTCTGTCCTCTTTATTTTTAAAGAGAAATGCAAAAAAACCATTACCCACAACATAAATACCAAGCTTTCATTTTATCTTTGGTTTCCAAGCGTTTCCAGACCATTGCTCTATAGCCTTCGGAGATAGCCATGTTACCACTCAAACTAGCAGGGTCCTAAAAGTGGATCCTTGAAGGGCTACTACTAGGCTAAGGGCAACAATGGAGCAATAACCTATTGTCACCTCGGCTAAGGCTCCCTACTCTTTACGAACTTTCAATGATGGGAGGAGACCTATTATGATAAGGATCGCGAAATGGGTGGACCAATGATAGGGTAATGGGTGATCCTGGAAGCCTATTCATAAGTAAGGCTCAAATATGTGGCTTGCTTGCTTTGGAAAGGCTTAAGGGGAATTTCAAGGTTTAGGTTTAGGGTTTGTATCTTATAATGGAGGTTCCCAGGCCATAAAATTCTTGTGAAAGCTTGGATTCCAAGTGATCCTTGAAGAATTATCCTTAATAGTGTATGGGACCACACGGGACCAAGTGCACCCGGGGCTAGGTCAAGGGGGTAGGGTTTAGCAACCAATGATATGCTTAACCTGTTCTGGAGGGAGAAAGGGACTAAAGAAGGAATTTTTAATGCAAGAAAACTTGAGGATCCCAATGAGGCTTCTAGCTTAAGGAAACCAAGGGCAAGAATCGGTCTTCAAGCTAAGGCTTGCGATAGCTCATGAAATTTGGAGGGCTTCTTGAGAACACACCAATACAGTTGTGGACCAATAATCGAAGTGTTTGGATTGATAGATTGTGAGATAATTGATGCCCTAGGTGACCTATGTAGGCTAGGCCTAGAAAAGAGGGGAAGGTGAAAGAAATAAGTTTTGAGGTGATCACCTATGGAGGACCAGTGCCTAATCCTTTTGGGGAGATTGGAGTCAAGTAGAATTATGACTATGGACTTCGGATTTTCTATGTCAAGGAGGCCTCAAAGACAACTTCACATAGCATTAGGGCAACAACAAAAGCAACTTCAAGAACTTTATACTTCATTTTGCAAAATTGATGGCTTATCAAGATGAATTTCAATGAAGAAGCATCTTTAGGAACATTCATTCATAATACATGGCCCATGCATGAAGCATCACTATCTAGAAACCAAATTTCCACAATTTCTCATAAATGGATGCATTAAATCAGCCCTATTATAGCAAAATCCCAACAACAATGTATGTGAAAAAACTAACAAAGAAAATAGCATTAAATTGCACATACATGTATTAAGGGTATATCCAACCATCAAGAATTTGCTAATCAAGAAGCTCCAAGGCAAGAGAAAAATAATCCAAACGTCAGAGTTCATTCCATGCTCCAAAATTCATCCTCCAAGAAGGATAGCGAAATTCTCAAGAGAGAAACAAGTCCAATCCAAGTGATGATGCTAATGAATCCCGATCACTTCTATTTATACACTTCTAATGAGTTCACTTTAGCTAATTAGGCCGACATTAGCCCCTAAAATAAAATAATGTGCACAAAAACTAACTTTTGGTGACAAACCCACCAAACTAGCTCATAAACAAAACACTAAGCCTCTCAAGAGGTCGAATGATCAATAATACATGTCGTTGGGCCTTTTAAGAAGCTTGATGAAGTCCATAAGTGCCATAATGATGAGTAAGACTCCCAAAAGTTGTGGACAAGCGGTTGGCCCCTTGTTCTCATATAATAAACTTGTGGTGCTCCCAATGGGTGTGGGGGTACACAAGTAACCTCATGGGTCTCCAAGTAGGTCGAAGATGCCTGTAGACCATTTGTAAGGGATCAGATGATAATATAAGTGATGCCACATCAACATACAAGTCCTGGTTCATCTACCAAGTGCATGCTACAACTGTGGGGCCTACTGGGCATGGTAAACCAGGTGCATCTTCCTCGTCCAATAGATGAAACTCGAGCAATCTCTGAACATCTCTGGGGATCCATGGAATGCTATCTATTGCTTTTCCAGAGGCCCATGGTTGTCTAATGCTGTTTGGAATGCTGTCTACTACTGTGGAGGCCCATGGTCCTTTAGACACACCCTACATGTGCCAATGTAGTGGTCTGAACGGTTAGGACCTCGTGTAGGGAGACCAAACCCAAAATGGAGACCATCTATAATCCTACATAAGATCCAATGCATCCCCTTGCCTTCTAGTACAACTTCTCAATCATCTCATTCTTCTCTCTCCTAGCTTGATTGGGTATGTGTAGGAGGAGCAGATCTCTCACACCTGTGGCTGGAAGGAGGACGCAGATTAGGGCAATGTTGACTTGGGTTGACTGAGGTGCATGAAGGTTGATTCTTGGCAGGGTTGACCAGCGTGGGGACATCGTTGGCTATGGTTTGGGTTGGGCAATCTCTCCTAGGCTAGCCGCATTTCTGATCAGCAATTCACACCTCTGTTTGACCACCCTTTGACCAGCATTGACTGTCAAGGGTTGACCGCAGCCTTGTCCCTGTGTTGACTGCAGTTTGACCATCATTTCAGACTGTTTTTGGGCAGTATATGCTTGCTTTTGGAGACCGAGTTGACTAAGGTTGACTTGAGGTCAATTCTGACCTGTTTGACCAGCCTTGACTTTGGTGGTTAGGGTTTTGTTGCTGCTATCATAACATTACAAATTTGTGTAATTGTACTATCTCTCTCTCTCTGCTGAATTATTGGAGAATATAAGAAGAATTGATCAAGGGTTTCCCCGCATTGGGGTTTGTCCTTGGCTGGTGCCACATCTTGTGTCCTCTTGTCTTGGCTTGTCTTTTGATGTTTATGTTTATGTTCTATATGCACTTTACTATCATGCTGATGTGATTGCTAATCTAGATATTGTCATTGGGCTAAAATGAAAAATTGAAGTAAATTGCTCTCAGCATAGAACATACCTAAACTTAACACTCACCCAAATCCATAGTCAAGGAAGGTCAATGCTAGTCAACGCAGCCCAAGAAAATAGCCTCTGAAATTCGGTCAAACTAGTCAACGCCTAAAACAGAAAATCGTCCTCCTTTCCTTCGCACGTGTGAGAGAGAAAGCTGCCCAGAATATGCGTACCCAATCAGATGAGGAGAGAGAGAGATGTGAGTGAATGAGTGATGTCCAAATGAGGCTCAGGCATCATGAATTTATAGGAAACATTGAGGATGAATAGACATGACTATTGGGCTTCTGAGCCTACATAAGTCTGCTGGCTGACCTTCACAATTTGTCCATAATCAAAAATAAATTCATAACATCATTTGTACATGTCAGAATCGAATGATCCTTAGATCAATTCTACACCTCTCGGAGATGTGGCACCAACTAGGGACAAACCTCAATGTGGGGAAACACTTGATCAATTCTTCTTATATTCTTCAATAGTTCAGCAGAGAGAGAGATAATACGATTTACAAATCTAATAATTTATGACAGCAACAAAAGAGCCCTAACTAGAAAAGTCAACGCTGGTCAACAGGGCAGAATACTTCCTCAATTCAGCGTGGTCAAACCCAGTCAACTTTGGCCTTCAATAGCAAGTCTAATCGACCCAAAATAGTTCGAAAAGTCTAGTAAAAACTGGTCAACTAAAGTCAACCCTGCGGCTAGCCCTAGTATAGTCAACGCTGGTCAAAACAGAGGTTAGTTTCCCTCTGTTTTTGTGCCCAGATCTGTGGTCTGCTAGGACAAAAATTCCTCACCCAAATCCGCAGTCAAGGAAGGTCAACGTTGGTCAACGCAGCCCAAGAAAGCAACCTCACAAATTCAGTCAAACTGGTCAACGCCTAAAACAGAAAACTGTCCTCCTTTCCTTTGCACCTATGTTGCAGGAAACGTAGGGTAGGAGGGCATTTCCGTACGGAAACAAGTACGAAACGATGAAACGCGGTACAGCCATGAAACGCGTTTTAGGCCGTACTGCCACGTTTCACGAAATTGAAACGTGGCCAGTGCGGCTGGAAATGCATTTCACGGCCATACAACTCACGTTTCAGCATTTTACTTGTGTTTTTTTTGTTAATTTGTTTTCTAATTTATTTTTAGGTTATCCTAGTGACTTCTAGATGCTTGTCTAAAGTTATAAAAGTGAACTTTTGCCCTAGTGTTGATATCATCACGAAGTTTGAAGCATATGCAGTTCATGGTAATGTTAAATTCTTAAAGTAAAAGGATGAAAATGAAAAATAAAGGAGAATATCAATGAAAAATAAAGGAGAATATCACTTTTACTTAAATTTTTAACATTACCATGAAATGACTCAGGATGTTTGAGAGTGGTTTTGCCCTCATTGGATTTCATATGGAGAAAGTAGAAGTTTAGATCTCACTCAAAATCCAACACACTTATCTGTTTTTCAGGATTTCAGGATTGGGGAGATTGCAATGTTTCCATTGGATTTTATCATGTACTAGGGTATGGAACTTGTATTTAATCAAGAGAACCAAGCCCTCTATGCAGGGGAGACTCCCAATAATCAAGAGCATGTAGGGTATTAGGGTATGAAACTTGTATTTAATCAAGAGGCAACTAAGGTCGTCGACTATGTAGGAGGAGACTCCCAATCAAGCACGAGACAAAGAAATTTAGAAATTTCTCATGGCTTGTTTTTGGGATATTTCTATTTTTCATTATGTGATCATTCATGAGTAAATTGTGATGTAAATTTTAGAGACTTATAGTTTTTGCAATTGACAATTGACAATTTTATCATAATGTAATAAATTAGAATGTATCATATATGCTTTATGTTTGCACATAATTTTAAATGTCTCCTTAATATATATATTATATATATATATATATATATATATATAATATATTATATATATATATATATATTATATATTCGCGTTTCCCCGTTTCCAAAATTTGGGGAGGTCGCGTTTCGTATTGGTTCCCGTTTCGGAAACTTGTACCTATTTCCCTATTTTGTGCAACCTTGCTTTGCACGTGTGAGAGAGAAAGCTGCCCAGAATATGTGCACCCAATCAGATGAGGAGAGAGAGAGAGATGTGAGTGAATGAGTGATGTCCAAATGAGGCTCAGGCATCATGAATTTATAGCAAACGTTGAGGATGAATAGACGTGATTGTTGGGCTTCTGAGCCTACATAATTCTACTGTCGACCTTGACAATTTGTCCATAATCAAAATAAATTCATAACTTCATTTATACATGTTGGAATTGGATGATCCTTAGATCAATCCTACATCACTTGGAGAGAGGAATCCAAGAAAAATATCAACTGTCATAAATAAGATGACCCATGTGGAGTTTGGCCCTAGTTGCCAATTTCAAAACTCCCTCATGACTAGGGAGAACTCCATCTGCCAATCTGTACTCTCTGCCATCAATGCACTGCGCTGCTCTACCGAACTATGAAGAAAAAGAAGTGATCGAGAATGTATCATACCATTCTCTACTCACCCGAAGTCAGTCCCGAATAAAAGAGAGTGTCTCATACCACTCTTACTTACCCAAAGTCAATTCCAATCAAAAGAGTGTCTCATACCACTCTTACTGACCCGAAGTCAGTTCCAATTGATCCCAGATCAATATTGGTCATCCTAGCATTGGGAGTACGGTAGTACACGGTGCGTCCATCAGTAGTACTATGGTCCCTATCCCCATTTCCCTACTCATTGGCCAGAAGAAAGGTACTTCCCATGAGTCCCAAACTGCATGGGTGGGATATCTCAGCAGGAGAAGGATTTTCACTCATCTTGCCTACATGTTGCCATGGGCTATTACAGGGGAAGGCTGAACCACTCACCCTGTACACAACAAACCACTAGGGGAACGCTGAACCACTCACCCTGTGGTTGTTCATCGCTCCAAGAAGTACCCTAAGCCCCTCGGAGCTTCCAAAGCTCAATGTCCATATCATATAGGACCCTCATAAGAGTGTCTCTCCATGACTCCAAGTCGTTCTCGGAAGGCCAGGGACTTGACCTTCCCCAGGGGCTTTGTCAAAATATCGATGACCTACTCATCAGTCCCAATGTGATGGAGCCTTATTACTCCTCGTTGTAACATATCCCGGATAAAGTGGTACTTGATATCTACATGCTTGGAGCGATCATGAAACATGGGATTCTTTGATAATCAGATCCCACTTTGGTTGATCACGGTGGTATCCAGCACATGTCCAAACAACTCACTAAAGAGCTTCCTCAACCAGACACCTTAACAGGATGCCATACTAGCAGTTATGTATTCGGCCTTAGCGGTGCTCAAGGCAACCGATTTCTACTTCTTGCTCATCTAGGATATCGAAGTAGAACCCAAAGAAAAACAACATCCAGAAGTGCTCATGCGATCCACCACACTGCTAGCCCAATCAACATTAGAATAACCATGCAGGCTCCCATCTCCGGCAGTATATCTTAGTTCATGAGTGATTGTGCCCCGAAGATATATTGGATGATTCTTGGCACCAATCCAATGTATATGATGAGTCTCAACCATATATTGGCTTAATGTGTTAACTGCAAAATATATGTCCAGACGGGAGTTCACCAAGAACATCGGTGCTCCTATGAGTTGACGATACTCAGAAGCATTTCCCAATTCAGGGCTGACAGCACTACCACATAACTTCTTAAAATTAAGTTCCATCGGGGTAGTAACAGACTTGCAGTCTACCATCCCAAATCTTTCCAATATCTTCACAACATATTTTCCTTCAGATAGGGAAATTTCTCATGGCTTTTGCTAGACCTCCAACCCTAGGAAGTAGTGCATCGGTGCTTCAACGGTGCTCAAGTCAACCGATTTCTGCTTCTTGCTCATCTAGGATATCGAAGCAGAACCCAAAGAAAAACAACATCCAGAAGTGCTCTTGCGATCCACCACACTGCCAACCCAATCAACATTAGAATAATCATGTAGCCTTACATCTCCGGCAGTATATCTTAGTCTATGAGTGATTGTTCCCCGAAGATATCTTAGATGATTCTTGGCACCAATCCAATGTATATGATGAGGCTCAACCATATATTGGCTCAATGTGTTAACTGCAAAACTCATGATGGGAGTTCACCAAGAACATCGGTGCTCCTATGAGTTGACGATACTCAGAAGCATTTCCCAATTTAGGTCCGGTAGCACTACCACATAACTTCTTAAATTTAAGTTCCATCGAGGTAGTCACAGACTTGCAGTCTACTCCCTTGCATAGTGGCCAAACTTATTGCAAACAAAGCACTTGCCCTTCCTTCCTCATTGGATTCATACTCAATCCCATTACCAGTCCTCAATATCTTGATTTTCTTCTCGGATTGGTTTTCGATCAAGGCTTTGAAGTGTCGGAACCAGGTGAACACTTCATCCTTCTTTTTCAAGAAGCAGATCCAGGTCTTGCGAGAATAATCATCCCTAAAGGTGAGATAATATAAGTATCCTCCCAAAGAGTTTACGTGCATCATACGAGATATGTTGGAGTGGATCAACTGCAATATATTTGTGGTCTTGCTATTACTCGAGGGGAATGGCCCCCTTGTAAGTTATCCTTTGGCACATCCTAGACATACACCTTCATGCTCTACTTTGAACACGGGCATACCTGTCACCATCTGTCTCACATCGGGTAGGGCCTTATAATGAAGATGGGCGAACCTCCGGTGCCATAGTTCAGATTGTAGAGATGTGTCGCAAGACATGGCTTCCAATGGACTTCCTCCAACTTGATACAAAGTGTTAACCCTGAACCCAAGAGTAAGAGCATCTTTAAAATTTCTTTTCCAAACCTGAACCTTTCCATCGATGAATGCCACCTTGAATCCTTTGTCTTCCATTGCGGAAATGGACACTAGGTTCTTGAGATCAAGTACATATAGTACTTCTTGTAAATGAATAGTGTTACCTTGATTCAATTGAAGGGTAACATTCCCTACTCCCTTCACGGGATAGGTGGCATCGTCTCCAAGGATGATCTCCAAGTTTGTCTCCTTTTCTATCAGATTAGAGAGAGCTTCCTTGTATCTGGTGAAGTGCCTTGAGGCACAATTATCAATTAGCCAATTCCTCAAAGTGTTCGGTGGAGAGGTAGCGGAGAGGGC
Source organism: Pinus taeda (assembly GCA_000404065.3). Lineage (NCBI taxonomy): Eukaryota > Viridiplantae > Streptophyta > Pinopsida > Pinales > Pinaceae > Pinus > Pinus taeda. The sequence goes on along the minus strand of APFE030363497.1, from coordinate 105,139 downwards.
CAATATAAGATAATACTCCTTTTGCTTATTGTTAACAACATTTGATTCTTCATACTTGGAGTTCCTTGCTTTCTTGGAGGGTCGACCATATCCTTGATGTCCCGCATTTCTTTTTCCCTTGCCATTGGACCTGCCATTCCTTTGATCATTTGTTGTTGAAGTTGCCCTTGGAATGATTGTGATCATCATCATGTGATGTGTCCCTTCTATTTGGACACTCCCTTGCATAGTGGCCAAACTTATTGCAAACAAAGCACTTGCCCTTCCTTCCTCCCACTGATCCAAGCTTTCCATTGAAATGACCTTTAGACCCTGCATTATTTCTCCTTTTGGCATGAGTGGAGAATACAGTGGGGTTGCTTCTATTAGAAGGCATTTCTTGGTCCACTATTCTTGTTTCTTCTTGAATGCATCTCGACATCAATTCTTCAAACCCTGGAATTCGATCATTGTTGAGTATAGTGGTTCTAAATACATACCACTCAGGTGGGAGTCCTCCAAGGGTGGTGAAAGAAAGTTTCCTGTTAGGAATGACCTCTCCAATCGAAAGTAGATCATTCTTGATCTTAGTGATCTTTAAAAAGTAGGATTGAATATCCTCGTCCTTGCCCTTCTTAATATCCTTCTACTTATTTTTGAGAAATAAAATTTGATTAGCATTACCAACTTTGAACATGCTGATCAACTTGTCGTAGATCTCCTTAGAGGTCTTCAATTTGGAGATGTAGGCCACCAGACGATTATTAATGGAATCCTTGATAATCTTCTTTGCTTTGACTTTAGCCCTATTGTACTTGGTCTTTGCAGCAGATAGTGCATTTGAAGCAGGCTCAAGGATTTTACCCTTCACATAATCCATCACTTCTTGTTCTTCCAAGGTCAAATCAAGAGACATCTTCCATCCATGATAGTCAGATTTTTCATGGAGCTTGTCTGTAGCCGGGATGTGGGATGAGGAACCCATTGAGCCTTTTGTCCTTGTCCAATTCTCTTTGGTGATTGCTCTTACACTCTTGCTTGGGTTTTGTCTTCACCTTAGCTCTGATACCATGTTAATTTTATGCAACAATGGTGTGTTCTATGCTTTAGAGCAATTTTACTTCAATTTCTTTATTAGCCCAATATCAATATCCAGTTTAGCAATCACATCAACATGATAGTAAAATGTAGATAGAACGTAAACATAAACAGTAGAAGACAAGCCAAGACAAGAGGACACAAGATGTGGCACCAACTAGGGACAAACCCGAATGTGGGAAAACCCTTGATCAATTCTTCTTATATTCTTCGATAGTTTAGCAGAGAAAGAGATATTACAATTTACAAATCTGATCATTTATGATAGCAGGAAAAGAGCCCTAACCAGAAAAGTCAACACTTGTCAACAGGGCAAAATACTTCCTCAATTCAGCTTGGTCAAATCCAATCAACTTTGGCCTCCAACAAGTCTAATCAACCCAAAATAGTCCGGAAAAGTCCAGTCAAAACTGGTCAACTAAAGTCAACCCTGCAGTCAGCCCTAGTACAGTGAATGCTGGTCAAAACATAGGTTAGATTGCCTCCGTTTTTGTGCCCAGATCTGCACCCAAATCCGCAATCAAGGAAGGTCAACGCTGGTCAATGCAGCACAAGAAAACAACCTTTGAAATTCGGTCAAACTGGTCAACGCCTAAAACCAAAAATCGTCCTCCTTTCCTTCACACATGTGAGAGAGAAAGCTGCCCAGAATATGCGTACCCAATTAGATGAAGAGAGAGAGAGATGTGAGTGAATGAGTGACGTCCAAATGAGGCTCAAGCATCATGAATTTATAGCAAATGTTGAGGATGATTAGACTTGACTGTTGGGCTTTTGAGCCTATGTAAGTCTGCTGGCCGACCTTGACAATTTGTCCATAATCAAAGTAAATTCATAATTTTATTTGTACATGTCGCAATCAAATGATCTTTAGATCAATCCTACACCTCTCAGAGAGAGGAATCCAAGAAAAATATCAGCTGTCATAAATAAGATGACCCATGTGGAGTTTGGCCCTAGTTGCCAATTTTAATAGAATGAGAGGGCCAATCTCGGGGACATGTCGGGGTACAAGGGTAGCTAATAAAGGGAAGCCCACACTTGGGTATATAATTTATAGGAGGGAGCAGATGTGGTACGTGAGTTACCCCAGCCTTGATTTTTCCACCCTTCCTCATATGCCTTGCCTTTTATGATTTTTCTTTGGTTAGCTGCTCGGGGCTCATCAAGGAGTAAGAGCATGATAATGTAAAGTATTGCAGTGGATACCTCCCTTGAGGTGGGGCGATTCATTGCCCACTAGGGGTTGGGACAATCATGGGTTCCTAAATGATAAAAGAGGCTCATCTAGGGCTTATAGGAACCAAGTTGATGGCCATGAGAAGGGGGTAGAACTCATGCATTGGCTTTAGCCCATGTGCTAAATGTGTTTGTCCTGACCATCTTTTGCATTTTGTGGTACATTTTCCTGTTGAATGTGGCCAATTATGCTTTTACTTTTCTTTTTAGCTGCATCAACCTTCAGGGCATCGTTCCAGGCCCGACCCAAGGTGTGGGCAAGGGGAAGGGGAGGCTAACCCTATGTGGACCCAGTGGAGGAATGTGGACCAAGGTGGGAGAAATGATGAATGAGGTTATAATGAGTAGAGGGGAAGTGATATATGTGGATGAGGGAGCGGGACTACGCAACCAAAATCGAGGTTTCCATGAAGTACCATCTTGAGAGCCCAAAGGTTAGTAAAAGAGATCCCATAGGATTAGGGTACAAGGGTAACATCCCAAAGAGGTCTAGGGGACAAGAGCACAGACCTATCCCACTCTTTCCGTTGAATCTCCCAATTAATTCATGCCCAAAAGTCTCCATGATAAGTACACTACAATACCCAGTTACCGAATGACAAGGCATACATTTAGGTTTGGGAGTCCCGTCTTCAAACATATGATCATGATAGATGGGTGAGGGACCACATGGTTGGCTCAGGTGGCGGAGAGGCGACACAACGAGCTAGTTGGTGTCTAGTGGTTGCCGGCTCAAGACCATCTTGGAGATTTTTTTACCCCTAGGGATATCACCCCTAAAATGGTGTGTAACATCTGGCTCCAACTAGGATGTGATCTATCGAACAGTGGGCGAAGCGACTCGAGCGAGACGTCACGAGAACACCAACAATCTCTTGCTACATCACAAACCTGTTACCTGCACATACAATAGATGAAAAACACAGGGCATCATGCTTTCGCGGCGTCTCGTGATCGCACATGCTTGGATTAGACCCATATAATTGACTCATAAAAATCAACATTGAGACGCAGTGCCAAATCTAAATGCAGCTAATCTATCATGAGAAATATCATATGATGTTAGTTCTAATGTGAAAATCAGCATGCAATTGTTGATTTGGGGTAGCATTGGATGTGCTCTAGCCACGAAATTTGGTGGAGAGGTTGGGGCACATGAGATCTCCAATACCCAGAAAGGGTTTGGGCAGATTCTAAACAGTTCAGGAGATATTAAAATAATAAATATTTTTAATGGACTCATTAATGTGGATTAATATAAAACTATGTTAGAATGGTCCAAAAGACATGGATCAAGCTAGACCAAATCTTAGCCGTTGATTAGGGACTTAATCTCAACAGTTGATATGTCAACGAGAAAAGTATAAGAGGAGGCTTGAGGGTCACTTGGAGAGCACACCAGAGTGATCAGTCATTCTATTCTCTAGAGTGGGGTTTGCTAAGAGAGATAGAATCAGTGATCGGAGTTGCAGCTGAGGGGCATTGAGTACATAGAGATAGAAATGCAGAGATAGTGTCGGGAGAGCAACGCAAGAGCCAGAGAGAGTGATGTAGTAGCAGCGAGGGCTCACGCAGGGCCATGTAGAGGCAGCCGGGAGCTGCGCAGTGCTTCAGAGAGGCCAGTGTTACTGACGTAGAGGGCTAGAAAGCTGATGTAGGGCCTCTTGAGGCTGAAGTAGGCCCATTCATGGTGACGCAGAGCTAGCGCTGGGCAGAGAGAGGCTGACGCAGTCCAGAAAGGCAGACGCTGGGGTTTCTGGGGCAGATTGGAGCCGAGGAGTTGTTGGAAGGTTTATCCGGGGTTTCAGACGGGACATTTGTCTTAGACTGAGAGGTACTACTGCCAAGGAAATTCTTTGTCGGGTAAGCCTGATTTGGCACCCAGATTGTACTCTGAAATTGCTTAATAAGAAAACCCTCAGATAGCTGCACTGGTTTTCCTGCGTTGGGTTTTTCTAGGGACATTATTCCAAAAACAACGATGTCACTTGTGTGCTTGTTTCTGTTTCCTTCAGTTGATGATTTGTAATGTGTTGAGCATGTACTTGTTTTTATTTCCAGTATTTACATGGTAAGTAACTTGTTAATTAACATAACAAGTAGGTAGGAATAAATCAATAATGTACATGAAGGGTTTCTAACATGTCAAACTTTGAAATTCCAACAACAATGCATCCTAGCCTAACATGCATATGGTATAACACTAATACCAAGTGTAATCATAAAGCCAGTGCAACTAACATATCATCGAATCAATATAAATATGCCAACCTATATGATTACTCATGTAGCAAGTACCAAAGCGAATGTGGACAGAATCATACGGATGAAAAGGTTGGTGGGAGGTAAGAAAATAGAAAAGGATGATCATATGAGAAGAGGTAAGAAAAGGATGTAATATAGTTCATGAGATCCTCTCTTCTAACCAAAATATAGAGATGTCAATGATTAGGCTTATAAACTTTTGGTGGATGGCAACCTCGGGCATATTATTTCCATGACGGTCCTTATCATTTATGTCATATTTTATGGCCTCTACTAGGTTATGATTAGTAGGAAAGGGAGACTGATGAGATGGAGAAACACAAGTAGGTTGCCCATGATGATCACATTGAAAATGGGAGATTATAGATTTATCATGATCCTGAGGGGGTGCCCAAGGAGATAAATAATTCTGAATGAGGGGGTCTTCCTTGTCCCTATACTCAGAAAGGGGAGAGGGATCAAGGTCAGTTGAGACTGTATTGAGAACAGGGGCGAGAATCACTCTCAAAATGATGACCAAGAGAAGAAGGCAAAGGGGAGGGCGGAGTGTTATATCCAATAGGTTTCTCTTCCCCAAAATCATAATTTGAAGGCTCAAGTGATTTGAATATAGAATCATAAGGAGGATAGGTAGGAGCCTTATCGGTTTCCTTAATATTGGCATAAAAAAATTGGTTTTCCTACTCATTACTTAGATTCTCAATGTCTTGATGAAGGTCGATGAAGGCTTCCTCTTGGATGCTTAATGTGGTGCACACTTGAAAATGTCTAAGAAAGCCATCAACGAACTCCTCAATAGATGAGATGCTCTTAGGTTCATTATCATGCAGCAATGACTGATGACCATTGAGAGATCCCATGAACAACAACATAAGGACATCTTGGTGAACAACCTCCTCTCTTGAAGCACGTGCATTAAATCTTTTTACATGGTTAATTGCGGAGAGTGGATCACCATCAAACATGGGCACCCCATGTACCATACTTCCCATGACATGATTAGGGTGCCCAGGGATGCTAGCAATGTCCAAAATGGGAAATTTATCAAAGAAAGACAACCTATTTGAGATATACATGAAAAACATGTAGGAATTTCCAGGGTGAATTAAAGATGCCTAGAAAAATGCTTGCCTCACCCAACAAGCATCGACCTTAAAGTTCAATGAAGAACTAGGGTTTCGTTCTTCCAATGGAGTTGCCAATAATGTTATTTCAATATGTCATATGGGGAACAAAACACACGTTTCGTGTCCCCGACAACGACACAAAAAATGTTACCGCTCAAACTAGCAGGGGTCCTAAAAGAGGATCCTTGAAGGGCTACTACTAGGCTAATGACAACAATGGAGCAATAACCCACTGTCACCTTGGCTAAGGCTCCCTACAGACTTTCACCGATGGGAGGAGACCCATTATGATCAGGATCACTAAATGGATGGACCAATGATAGGGTGAGGGGTGATCCTGCAACCCTATTCACAAGAGAGGCTCAAATATGTGGCTTGCTTGCTTTGGAAGGCAAGGTTGAAAGGGCTTAAGGGGAATTTCAAGGTTTAGGTTTAGGGTTTGTATCTTATAATGTAGGTTCCTATGCCTTCAATTTTTTTTTTAAAGCTTGGATTCCAAGTGATACTTGAAGAATTATCCTTAATAGTGTATGGGACCACACGAGACCAATTGGACCCGGGGCTAGGTCAAGGTGGGAGGGTTTAGCAACCAATGATATGCTTAACCTTTCCGGAGGGAGAAAGGGACTAAAGAAATAATTTTTAATGCAAGACAATGTGAGGATCCCAATGAGGCTTTTAGCCTAAGGAAACCAGGGGCAAGAATCGGTCTTCAAGCTAGGGCTTGCAATATTCAAGATCGCAGTTGTGGACCAAAAATCGAAGTGTTTGGATGGCTAGATTGTGAGATAATTGATGCTCTAGGTGACCTATGTATGCTAGGCCTAGAAAAGAGGGGAAGGTGAAAGAAATAAGCATTGAGGTGATCACCTATGGAGGACCAGTGCCTAATCCTTTTGGGGAGATTGGAGTCAATTAGAATTATGACTATGGACTTTGGATTTTCTATGCCAAGGAGGCCTCAAAGACAACTTCACATAGCATTAGGGCAACAACAAAAGCAGCTTCAAGAACTTTATACTTCATTTTGCAAAATTGATGGCTTATCAAGATGAATTTCAATGAAGAAGCATCTCTAGGAACATTCATTCATAATACATTACCCATACACGAAGCATCACTATCTAGAAACCAAATTTCCGCAACTTTGCATAAATGGATGTAATAAATTAGCCCTGATATAGCGAAATCCTAGCAAGAATGTATGTGACAAAAATAACAAAGAAAATAACATTAAATTGCACTTACATGTATTAAGAGTATATCCAACCATAAAGAATTTGCCAATCAAGAAGCTCCAAGGCAAGAGAAAATAATCCAAACATCAAAATTCATTCTATGCTCCAAAATTTGTCCTTCAAGAAGGAAAGCGAAATTTTCAAGAGAGAAACAAGTCCAATCCAAGTGATGATGCTAAAATGAATCCTCATCACTTTTATTTATACACTTCTAATGAGTTTGATTTAGCTAATTAGGCCTACATTAGCCCCTAAAATAAAATAATGTGCAAAATAACTAGCTTTTGGTGATAAGCCCACCAAAGTAGCTCATAAACAAAAGAATAAGCCTCTTAAGAGGTTGAATGATCAATAATACATGTCGTTGGGCCTTCTAAGAATGCTGATGAAGTCCATAAATGCCATAATGATGAATAGGAATCCCACATGTCTAGCTGTTGGTGAATCTTGTCATTTTTCCATTAAAGTCTTGAGTTTTGAATAGGATTATTGATTAAGTTACATGTATTTGGATTCCTTGCGTATTCACTTTGAATTTCATCTAACCATTTTGGGACTATAGTTGAGATTGCAAGTAATGATGGGTATTCGTCTTTTCAAGATAGAGCATCAGCTGCAACATTTTCTTCATCCTTATGGAGAATTTCCAAATCAAAGGTAGCTATTTTCTCCAACCATTTTTGTTGTTCTGTTGAAAATGTTTTTGTTTGTAAAAGGTATTGCAGGCTATTGTGATTTGTACGTAACAAAAATTTGCTACCTAGAAGATATTGTTGCCATTTGGTTAGGGCATGCATGATAACAAGCATCTCTTTATCATATATTGATATCAAATGCTCCCTCTTATTTGACTTTATGGTTTCAAAAGTTATTGGGTGACCATCTTGCATTAATACGACTCCTAATCGAAACTTGGAAGCATCACATTCAATTATTAAAGGTTTTGAAAAATCAGGGGTTGATAATACCGGTGCTGAAGACATGACTTCCTTTAATATTTCAAAACATTGTTATGCTTGAGCATCCCATATGAATGGATTTTTCTTTAAAAGATTTGTCAAACAAATGGTTATGTTGGCATAATTTTGAACAAATCGTCAGTAGTATCCAGTCAATCTTAAAAATCCTCTTAATTTGGAGATGTTAACATGTTTAGACCATTCTTTAATTGCCTTGATTTTGTTAGGGTCTACCTTTACTCCTTTGGATATTATGTTTCCAAAGTACTCTACTTCTTTTCCAAAAGTGCATTTGGACATCTTTGCATAAAATTGATTTTCTTCTAGTATAGTGAGGACTTGTTCCAGGTGTTGTAGATGCTCCTTCCATGTTGTTAATTTTAGATAACAATGGTATGTTCTATGCTTTAGCACAATTTACATCAATGTTCCTTATCAACCTTATGACAATTGCCAATTATCTTCAGTAGCAATCACATTAACTTATACACATTGACAGTAAATGTAGATAGAACATAAAAACATAAGCAAAAGACAAGTCGAGACAAGAGGATACAAGATGTGACGGATGCCAGGGACAAATCCCAATGTGGGGAAACCCTTTGATCAAATCTTCTTATTATTCTTCAATAGTTAAGCAGAGAGAGAGAGTACAAATATTAGGAATACAAGCCCAAAAAAGTTTTGCCAAATTAGCAGTCAATGCAACCCTAACTAGAAAGTCAACGGTGGTCAAAACTACCCCAAACTGTGTTCCAAGCAGCTTGATCAACAACAAAAGAATGCACCCTGCCAAGGGAGTCAACGTCAACCCAAAACTTGCTTGGCTAACCCACTCAAAGTCTGTTGTAATTCTGCAGGCAAACTGGAAAGTCAACGCAATAGTCAACTAGGTCAAACAATCCCCAATCACCTCGAAATTTGTGCCAAAGAATGTGGCGTGCAGAAATTGAAATTTTGCCCACAAAATAGAAGTCACCACTGGTCAAATATTCCAAGTCAATGCTGGCCAACACATGCCCTAATCCTTCAAATTTTCGGCCTCCAAAACCAACCCATAAATTCGCCTTCTTCTACACGTGTGAAGGAGAGAGAGACTCCAAGTTGTATTAACCAATCAAGAGAGAGAGAGAAGAAGATGCATTGAGATGAGTGATGTCCAAATGAGAGAAGGGTCACTTCTATTTATACACTTCGTTGAGGGTGAGGAGACACATCCATTGGGCTTCTTGAGCCTGAGGCTAACTTTGACAATTTGTCCATGAGAAAGAATAAATTCAAAATTCCATTTTTGCTTGCCAGAATGAGATGATCTTTATATCAAAATGGTACCTCTTGAAAAGAGGAATCCAATGCAATAATCATCTCCATCATATGAGTTGTCCTGGAAGTTGGGCCTAGTGGCCACTTCTAACACATGTTTTACTATAGACTAGAATATCATCAAAGCTTTCTTAAGTATGGTCAAAATGCCTCATTGACGATGGCCTGTAAGGTGGTTGGAGCATTTGTTAACCCAAAAGGCATTACCTTAATCTCTTAATGACCATCCTGTATTAGTTGCCGCCTTGTCTTCTTGTTCCTTGCTGACCTGACATAATCCAACCTCTGTTTTGTCCACCCTTCACTGATAGTTCCCCATTGTAAATGCCTATCCCCCGTTGTTGACCGTCATGTTGTAAACCTTGTCACGCTTGTCCGAACGCCACCATTTCCTATCTCTCCGCCTATTGACAACCTTGGCCTTTAGTTAACTTCTATGTTGCACAGGTTCCCGAACCCGAGGGTGGGGTTCTCGAACCCAAGTACCGGATTCTTGTATGGGTGCTTCTGAGAAGAACCCATAAGAACCGGGTTCTCCATTAAAAAAAATTGGGTTCTTTTGTCTTGACAGGTACAAAGAACCCTGATGATGGGTACTTGGAACCCCAAAATCGGGTTCTTTGGAGTTCATTTTAGTTTTTTTATTTTAAAATTTTTAATTAATTTAATGGGCTTCCCCTAATATTCCAAGTAGCTAGTTCTGCATCTTTCGAGAGGAATTTGAGTAGTTATGCCTTTATCCATTCAGTAAAGAGAAATAGGTTGGGCTCAAAAAAGGCAGAGAACTTAGTGTACATTCATAGCACACTTTGTCTCATATCTCAAAAAGATCTTGGTTACAAGGAGGGTCCTTTCAAGAGATGGGGCCAATACACAAATGATGCTATGTGTGTGGGTGAGGAGATACAACCAAATGGCCTTATTGAGCTACCTCCAGTTGCTATGGATGAGAAAGAGCCTCAAGATGAGAGTGATTCCTACTTGGAGAGCATGCTAATTGAAGATCTAAGTGATGTTGATGACATGGCTTGAGGAAGCCATTGTTCACCATTAGCTATTTTTATTTTTAGTATTTTAAAATTTCCTAGTTTTGTTTGGAGATGCCTCAAGGCAAAATTTTGAATGTAGAATGACAATGGACATATATCATGATTCTTACTAATATGTAAACTCCAATTTGCACTTGATATAACACTAGAAATTTTGAAATTTCATTGTGAATTTTGAATGT
>APFE030363497.1:58038-91236 GCA_000404065.3 Pinus taeda | reverse complement strand
TAATACCGAGGAGAGGATGAACCGTCGGATCACTACATATCGTGACCGTCGGATTGTAAGTTACAAATGTACATGTTAAAGAAACACACTTTACCTAACTCTATACTAGACCAAGTTATACTTAACTATTCCTACGTGTCGGAATATCCTAACAGAAGTGAGGGAATAAGATTACAGTCTGTGAAAAATCCATAAAAAATATCGCTTATTGCAATCAACCGATAATTGTCCAGTGTATTTAATTCAAAGCAAAATTATTTTACTGCAAATATTGAATAAAAACACAATTGCAATATTCACCAAAATAGACAACCAAAACTCTTAACGAATCACAAAATGGACAACAATATTTTCGGACAAAACGTCCTTGGAAAAACCCCGATGGGAAAACTGTTAAAATTAGTAACTAGGGCCAAACTCCATGTGGGTCATCTTATTTATGTCAACTGATACTTTTCATGGATTCCTCTCTCTAAGAGGTGTAGGATTGATCTAAAGATCATCTGATTCCGACATGTTTTTATGGAGATGAATTTATTTGTGTTTTTGACAATTTGTCAAGGTCGGCCAGCAAGCAAATTACCCCCAGCTTAAGCTCAACGTTGCATTTAAATAGAGGAGACCTCATGTAATTTGCAACACACATCTCTCATGATCTCTCTCCACATGTTTTGGGTTTGTCTTCTTTCAAGGAGGACGTAGTGGAAGAGTCATGAAGGAGAGACCCTAGCCACAGTCTTGAAGGGGAGACCCTAGCCACAGTCTTGAAGGAGCTCTAGCCGCAGTCAAAGGCAGCGCTAGCCGCAGTCAAAGGGAAGGCTCCTATACACAGTCAGTGTAGGCTCTAATCCGCTGTCTAGAGGAAGGCTCGAATCCGCAGTTGAGGAAGGCTCTAATCCGCTGTCAAGAGGAGCTCTAACCCGCAGGTTAGTGCAACTTTCAACATGGAAGAGAGGAGAGTTACCATTGTTTGGCCGCAGGAAAAGAAGCAGACCAGCGAGGAAGAAAAGGATTGTTTGAGGAGCCTTTTTGAGACTGTGTGGAGGTTGTCTCATCCTGTCGAGTTAGAAAAGGGAAGCCGCAAGTCTGTTGTGACCGAGTTAAGGCAAGGTTCAACACTGTTTTGGACAACGGATTGCACAGGAAGGATTGCACAGGAAGGATTGCAAGGAGACCGAGCCCTAAACAGTGGGTTGTTGGGTGAGTATAGGGGCTGGTGTTAGCCCTATACTCCTGCGTAGGACAACTACAAAGAGGAAAGACCAAGCCACAGTGTTAGGAGGTTGTTTGGCTGTATGTTTCAGGGCTGGTGCAGGCTGCAACATACTATGATGCCCTAACCAGTGACCAGTTTTGCCGTAAGTCCTTAGAGCATGTAAAGGGTGTCAAACTTGCAGCTTTGATATAACCAGTGATGCAGCAAAGGAACGAGGATCTTGTGGAAGGAAAGCCGCAGTATTTTAGGTGATTGGTGAAGCAGTTTTAAGGCGAACATCTGTTGTATCGAAATCTTCAGCCCTTGGTGCCAGAACTGTAATTTCATTGAGTCATCCTCATGGTTAAGATCTTTGATGTCTGATCTCCTATTTGGCAAGTCGGTATTGACTTTAAATCATTGTACTCTATCTCTATCTCTCTGCTGAACTATTGAAGACTAAAGAAGATTTGATCAAGGGTTTCCCCACATTGGGGTTTGTCCCTGGCTGGTGCCACATTTTGTGTCCTCTTGTCTTGGCTTGTCTTCTACTGTTTATGCTTATGTTCTATCTGCATTTTACTATCATGCTAATGTGATTGCTAAATTGGACATTGATATTGGGCTAACAAGAAAATTGAAGTAAATTGCTCTTAAGCATAGAACATACCAAAATTAACAAAAAGCAATTCTTCAGATATGAGGGTTTTATTATTCTCTTCAACAAATTCTGCATTGATAAATATTACAATACTGCTTGCCAAATGCCAACAAGGCAACGATAAAATATTTCTTCACCTCCACAAGTTGATTTGACCCCCAGAAGGCTCATAGACTCCCTCTGCAACTTGGCACAACCTCACATTGGCAAATATGGCTTGTACGACACCACATGTGAGGATCTTGGACACTTGATGTTCATGGCCTGGACGGAATTAGCCTCTCGGCTCCTCTGGCAACTCGTACAACCCTCCTCACAATCTCGTACAACCTCCCCCTAGCAAATACAACCTCCACAGGGAATCTCAACCTCTCTCAGAGAAACACGACCCTCTTGGAACCCTCACGGCCTCAACAACTCAACCTCCTTGTCTGAAGAAGAATTCTGCGAGAATTCCTCCCTTCAGATCTCGGAAACTGGAAGAATACTGATGAAAAAAACCCCAAAAAATATTCACTGCTTCAATTGTTGCTGAAACCCTTGCTAGTGTCAAACCCCAATAACCATGATCATGGTCTCAAGGCTGCCCATTGATTTCCTTTATAATCTCTCATTGAGAAATCAACAACCAAGATCTAGATCTGAAATGATCTAATCGATGGCTAAGATCGCTTAGAAACTTTACTAAAAGTGTCTAGAGGAAAATTGACCATGTCTCAAATTTTTACAAATTAATAATCTATTTCCCTAAGTTAAAACTTAGGAAAATAAGTAAAAACTAATTAATTAATTTAATTAAGACATTTCCATTCAAATGAATAACTTGGGCTTGGATATATTTTCTGCTTGTGTTCCTAGCCTCACTAACACCACTTGAGGTTAGAACCCCTGTCTGAGCTACATCAACCAACACAGTCATGATTAGTTAATTATCCAGTTTTCTCTTTGATTCGTATTAATACGTCCATAAGACTAAGTGAAAGCACATGACCGGATGACTGACCTTCCTTCAATAAGTAATTCTGGATGGGAGAGGGAAATATGACCGGAGCAAGAACTGGAGGATACTAGCATCATGTCATGTGCCTAATCATATAGGGTCCTTGGCTGTCCAAGGAGGAATTTTTTTTCTCCTATGGCTCCGAGTAAGAGTAAATCAAAGTATGCTACGTATTCTACAACTTTTATGCCACAACTTGCACAACTGTCACTCTTTTGAACCAGGGCTCGAACATTTTCATCCAGCAACTTGTGAAGATTACTTTCCCTAACTGTATTACCTATTAACATGCGTTATCTAGCTTTTGTGCTGTTTAAAATTAGAAGGTCCACCGAGGTAAAACCAAGTTTAAGATCTTAAATGGGTTGAATAAAGTTCTTTTAGATTATCGTTTCTACTTGATGGCTGGAAAGTGTCTATTGAGACCGCTGGCCGCCTTATCTATAGCTTTTGTGTTGTTTAACAGTGGAAGGTTCACCCAGGTAAAACCAAGTTTATGATCTTCAATGGGTTGAAGAATGTTCTCGTAGATTGTCATTTCTACTTCAAGGGGGAGGAGGTCAAGATTGCCATAGCTTATGCCAACTGGGGCATTTAATTCTCAGTGTCTCATTTGTTTGAGGCAGGATCTCTAGGATTTTGGATCAACAGGGGTGATGGTTCCGTAGCTCTTCTCGAGTAACAGTGTTTTCAGATGCTCCTCTGGACATTCGTTCAAGATGGATCTCCTGGACAGTATTGTCAAGTACATGGTTTTGTACAACTTTGATAGTTGGGGACCTAGTTTACTAGATGAGCATTGGCCAAGATGGTGAGAGTTCAGGTTCTTATGCTTTGCCAAATCATCTAATACAAGGGCCCTGTTCCCCAGCATATTGTTTAGGCATAGTTTTGCATTGAGATTATTTTTGGACTCGTCTTGCTTCTTCGTCATGTTTGGAGATTTGCTAACTCTTCCACTGGTAGAGATTAGTACTTTAACATTACATATTCTTACTTGGAGACCATTGCTTCCAAGTTCTGTTGGTTCCTCTTGAGAAGTCCATTGTTGGTTTGTTGAGGCAACATGGCTACTACAGTGTATCGACATCTTGATGGATTGACTTCCCCCACTTGCCAAATAAGGAGCAGTTGGATCGGATCATTAGAAAAGACATTTACAGGTGGTACATCCAATTCACCTGTATATATCTCCCCAAGTTGGTCTTCTACAGAAAGCACTTCATGGAGTTGTTGCCTGGCCTCATTATTAGACCAGTGTACATGTTTCATCACTAGATGCATAGACTCAGGATCATTGTCTGTCCAGTTCCAGGTTGGTTCCCATTCGCATTGGATGGAAGTCGAATACCATGTTCCACGAATGGATAGGGTTTGTGAACATAGCCATTTGCAGGAGACTAAAGGAGCAATTTATATTTGCATGCCAATCTACTATGAGATATTAGATGGACACCACTGCCCTTTTAGGGACTCTCAGAACTCCATCTTTATCTTTTTCAGATATCCAGATTAGACGTGTCTAGTCATGTACATGAGAGGGGCTCTTGGTCTTAGGTCTTCCTTACTTAGACCTTCTCTCCCTTTGTATAGTACCAAGATGAGCACAGTTTTCTTTTTGGTGTTCACAGAGAAGGCACCAAGAGGCAGGTGAGAGTAGCACTGCTTTACCTTCCAGATTTGTGAGATCATGATGAGACATACGACCTCTGCTTCGTAGACCTTGCAGTGGTGTCAAATCTGACATTGCAAGAGCTTGTACTACTGCAGCAGGCATCATCCTCGTTTTCTAGGTCTTGGTAGAGAACTGCATCTGCCAGCTCTTTCAATTCCTCTGGCAAATTTTCGATTAAGAGCTTCTTCGCTTCTGTCTTGAATGATAGGAGAGATTCACTGACTGCAAGTATGACTTGTAGAGTAGTACTGTCTACTCCTTAGGGGAAGTTATCGGAAGATGTTGAGCTCTCTTTTTGTGTATTTTCACACAAGCCATTCTCTAGGGTTTTGTTTCTTGATAGTGCTTTTATGTGGCTCCTAGCCTTATGTCTTCCTACGAGATGATAGGCATTAGGCATTAGCTTTTATTTGTTAGATCTTATGGATTAGATCTTCATTTATTGGAGTAGCATTTGTGCCATCACTATGTCTTGACTCTGATGTATCTAATAGTCCCATTGACCTATTTATGGTCATTTGTTTGACATTCAATAAAATTGTCTTATCTCATTTTATCCATAAAAGACACTGAAAAACATAAAGCATCACTCGTTTTGCTTTGTTTTGTCCTGTTCAGTTTTCACAATAGAGAATTAGTAGACTTGACCCCTGTTCAGACTCCAGGGTCTGGAATTTTTTAGGATGTAGCATCATCTATATACTTTGAAATGATAACTCATGGAAAATTTGCATGAAATGGAAATTATAAACTTTGATATTAATGAAAAATATCATTTGCTTAGACAGTGTGTTTTCATACTATTTAATATCAATTGATTTTTTCTCAACTTCAAGATAACTTTCTATTTTCAGCCTTGTCAAGTCAACTCTTACTCTTCAGCTTTGTCAAGTCATTCCCTAAGTCATTATATATATATATATATATATAAGGTGCATGGAAATTTATGAAACAGAAAAGCACTGGAAACGTGACCCCCACAAAAATTTGGAAATGGAGAAACGTGATATATATTGAAACATGGAAAGAAATCATTATGAACAAGTGAGCAAGAACTTTTAAATGACAAGCAATGTTCCATCATCACTTATATCGGGATCCTCGTCATTAGTATCACCCTTTGCCTGTACCTCAATCCTCTAGGGACATCAATCAGTACCACCTAATTTTGTTTATACTCCCTATTTCAAGCTTTAAACCAATGTCAGATGGTTCAGGTTCGAGTTCGGATGAGGTTCACCATTAGGTTCGTATATATATATATATATATATATATATATATCGAAACATGGAAAGAAATCATTATGAACAAGTGAGCAAGAACTTTTAAATGACAGGCAATGTTCCACCATGACTTATATTGGGATCCTCATCATTAGTATCACCCTTTGCCTGTACCTCAATCCTCTAGGGACATCAGTCAGTACCACCTAATTTTGTTGATACTCCCTAATCCAAGCTTTAAACCAATTTCACATGGTTTGGGTTCAAGTTCAGGTTCAGTTTGAGTTTGAATATTTTGATGAGGTTCGGATGAAGTTTGCCATTAGGTTCGTGTATATATATATATATATATATATATATATATATATATAATATATAATATATGAATTATAGGATAAAATAGTAAGAAATCAACATCAATAAACCTCAAAAATGCTATAACGGACATGGAAACTGCAAGGATAAATTACAAGCTTGAGTTGTGACATGAAGTTATGAGTTTTGATCTATGGACTTGGTCAATGGTTATAAGGTTTGATGAGGTTCTCCGAACTTCAAATTTGTTTTAAGGTTTACCAAAATTCGAACCTCAAGGTTAAAGTTTGACGAACCTTGTGACATAGCTTCAAACTATGCTATGAAAAGCCTAGCATGCCTGATCAATAATTTTGGTTTGAGTGAAGGGTACATTTTTGCTAAGGCCATGACAGAGGAGTCCAACAAGCAATATCACTAACATCGAGTTACGTAGACGGTTTGGTGCTCTTGATTGACTACCAATACCATACCTTCATACATGATAGAATCTAATGAAAATAATCCTAAAATTCTGGAAATTGTTAAGTGTGCTGAATTTTGAATAGGACATGAAATTCTACTTCCTCCATGTGAAGACTTATGAGGTTGGAAACACTCTCAAATATTCTGAAACAATTAATGGCAATGTTAAACATTTAAGTAAAAGTTTTTTATTTTAAAAATTTAACATTGCCATTAGTTAACAACATTTTGGTGCAAACTGAGAGTGAAACCATTTTTAAAGAAATATTTCTGGTCTTAGTGGTTTCTAGAAGTCTCATTATTTCATAATTAACCTCTGATTAGGCAATAAAACTACAAATGTGGGTCCCAACAATTAAACCAAGGTAAAATCAGCAAATGTCATTTAGAAATGCATTATACAGATGTTGAAATGTGTTTCAGTTTTGTATAAAACACATTTCCAACATGTGAAATACGTTTCATATGAACTGAAACACATTTCAGTCGAGTTTCAGAGTTCAAAACGGAAATGCAGCTGAATTGTTGGGGCGGGGGAGGATGGGGGCAAGTTCCTGCAACACACACACACACACCTATATAATTTAACTGGAACATTTGGGCTTAACCCCTAAACAGAGCTGCTTTACAGATCATTACTTAACCCATTACACACACTTCTCTTTTACTCTTAATGTTCATGATTCTTACTAGCATGCCTATCATGTTGGCAACAAGTGCTCCAACTTGCTGTTAGGCCACAGTATAGATGGCTTGTAAGATTTATGATAGTACTGAGAGCTAATTTCAGTTTAAACATCTTAACGGAAACATAACAAAATTAATGGATTACTAGTGTTTCACTTTTATCTAAGAAGTAAAACTAATGGACTTCTTAAAGGTCATTGAATTTAGTGGGTATTCTTATACTATTCCTAGCTTTAAAAACTACGTGGTGATTGTACAGTACTTAGTTGTCTTATACTTTGTGTTATTTTGTTGGTTTAGACATGGATGAGATCATATTTGTTAACATCTTGATTTTTTTTCTTTTCAGGAGAAACTGGCCTTGTTTCGCCTCAAAGAGCTAAAGGATGTTCTGAGCCGTATTGGCATGGCAAAACAAGGGAAAAAACAGGTGAAAATTTCAGAGTCATTGTTTTAGTTGATGTTTTTGTTTGTGTGGATCACAAGTTTTTATATTGCATGATAAGAAAATATATTTTACCTTGCTGTTAAACCTGTGTTTTGTTGTTCATCTTAGTCTTTTCCGCAAGATTTATTTGATGTTCTTCTTGAACTGACATGCATTTTCTTTCTAAGATATGCTGTTATGCTTGTATGAAAAGAGAACCTAGAAGAATCTTAGATAGTTGCCTAGTTGAATCTGAGTAGTTCTGTGGCTTTCAGTTCCTTAAACACTATTATCACAGGGTTTAATATTAAGTGAAGCATTTCAGGCACTTACATGTTGCTTTACCTTGTTAAGCAGGTGCTTGTCGAAAGAATACTGGCAATGCTCTCTGACGAAGAAGGTTAGAAATCTAAGTTGCTTTATAACAGTCATATATGCATCTGGGAAATATTTACCTTGGTTTAAATACATAAAAATACAATAGAATACTAACTTACTTTTGTTTAGGATCACATAGATGTTAAAATTTAAATGCCCAGTCTGATTTATTTTACCCAACAATTATTTATACCCAGAAGATTATTTTATTACACAAATGAATTTCTGAATTGCTGAAAATAAATACTCTGGTAGTTCTTAACTGCTGAAATAAAATGCAGCAGTGGAAAATCACAAGAGAATCAGCCACAAGAACAGCATAAATTTGACCCAAATCACTTTTCCTACATTTATATTAAATCCGGAAAATATTGCGTTTTGACCCTCAGAAAATTACTCAGAGAAATAACAGCTGAAGGGGAACCTGTAACAAGCCCCCTGGAAATTATGGTTGCCTGGAAACTCAAATGCTGAACTGCAATTGGCCCCAAGACAAGCTCGGCCTCCTTGGAGTGCTCTCGGCACCCTCTCCCTGCTGACGGTCTCTCTGGCAATCGTACGGCCTGCACACCTGCCAAATCGGCCCAAGGAAAAAATTCAGCTTCCAACAAATTGGCCCCACAGCTCAGTTCTTCTCTTCCTGCTCGGTTTCCCTTGAATTTCTTCGGAAATATCCACCAGCAATTCCTCCTCAATCCTCTTTAGTCATCCAGATCCTCACCCTCTTGAGAAAATCGTTTTCACAATTGTGCATAACGGTGTCTTCAACTCATCCATTAGATTCACTTTATTATTTCATTAAGCAAATAATCCCTAACCCTAATCACAATGGCTAGGATTAGATTCTAAGCCTCTCTTGAGATCAACGGTTGAGATTAAATCTAAGTCACTTGAATAATTTTATTATTTATCCTTAGAACTCTTGCTTAATAGGCCAAAATAATTAATTACTCTAATTATTGTACTTTTCCTAAGGTTAACCTTAGGAAAGAAATAATAAAGTCACTTACTCCACCAAGCAAGCATCTAAAGAGGCAATCAAACTTCTTCTACATGCTAAGACACCAAGCCAGTGTACAATACCTTCCATAGCTATAAAACATAACAATAAATAGTCAACACATGGCATGAAATCAAACAATTGTTAAATTTCAAACTGTTAGTAGATCTAGCAGAATTCAACATCATTGGTTATGATAGTATGTCAAATATGACTTGTGAGACTAAATTTTATACCTGGAAGTTTCTGTTCTGCTGATTTTATGGATTCTTGATTTGAACTTGACACTGTAAGGGTTTTCAGTAGATGGTGTTGCCAGCCAAAGTTTGTTTTTAGTTTCAATTTTAATCCACATTTTTTTAGTTCATTTTGTTTATTAGGGCATTCCTGCTACCGGTATTTTAAAGTAATGATTATATCTTTCTTGTAAGGTGGTCTTAATTGGAATGTCATTTTATAATTGTTACATTGGTGCTGGTTTCATGAACATAGGATTAACTGTTATTTATATGTTTACTGTGCATTGAGTCATTTTTGTTCTTATTTTGGAATTGGTTTAATGCCATTTTACTGTTTATTTTATGGTTCTTTTTGTTGGTTAATGTATGGTAACTGCTAGGCAAGTAAATACAACTTCTTCCATCCTTATTTAAGAAATGTTTAGCAACTTATAAATTTTGTTACGAGAACAGGCAAAACATATTTTGGTTTGATTCATACCAAATTGCCTGTCTGTCAGGGCTGAACTGGGATGTGTTTCATGCATTTTTACTGGACAATTTACAGGACCACTTCTCTCCAGATTTAATATTGTGTTGTGTGTGACAGGGTCTAAGTTACATCGAATGGGCAACAAAAATCTCATTGGGAGGGATGAGGTGGCAAAGATCATAGATGATATTTACAGGTAATTGTCGAGTTTTTATTTGTCTTGTGGAGAGTAAGATTGAACTGGATAATCCACGTTGGTTTGATTTTTTTCTACAGTTGCTTTTGTTAATTGTTGGAACACAGACAAGCAAAAATGGTTATTGTATTGTAGTGTTTCAGGAGCAGTGGAGAAAGTTGATCTGTTAATTAAATGAACAAATATTCTACAGAGTCCAGACCATTGATTGATGATGTAGTTGCTTTTAAAATTTTTTATTCAGAACTGGCAAACTTGCAGAATTGTTTAACCGTAGCTCATTAGGTAAGATTCTACAAGTTTATAATAAGAGAGGAGTCTGAAATACACTGAGCAGGGTGGCCCTGACATGCCTGACTACCTCCCAGTCCCATAGGAGCGGCCAAAAACCTTTTCAGAGTTTCTTCTTTTCGATTTTGGATGCTAGGAGTATCCCTTGCCCATACACAGGAGGCCCTAGGATCATACAGTCAGAGCCACTGATGGCCCTAGGGGACTTCTACAGTGAACGTGTACCCAGTTTGCTTCCATCGCCACTGGTCATTAGACCCAGGAGCCCCTTGTTGAGATTTGGTACCGGAGGACAGGTGGTTCCCTAAGGCTTTGATCTTTGGCCTAGGGAAAAGTGTCCCAAAGAATATAATTTTTTTCCTAAAGTGACTTTATAATTTTTATAAAGTTAAATCTAATTTAAAAGTGACTTTAAGTGATAAAGTTAATGTAAAATTAGAAAGGAAAAGTGACTTTGGAAATAAATGACTAAGTGGGTCTTTATTAAAATGGGGTGAATTAAGAAATAGAAAGTGAGATTTAAATGAGCATTTAATCTTAGCCCTAGATCTCAATCTATTTCAGCCATTGCATTTAGGGATCACCCAAAAGTCACTTAGGGTTAGATTAAAGGAGGAAAAGGAGGGAAAGGTCATTCATTCTTTCATGAGCAGATTGAGAGAAGAAGAGCAAGAGAGCAAGGGAGATTTCTGGACAAGGAGGAGAAAGAGACAGCAGCTTGGCACACATTCCAAGGCAGCAGTTTAGCGAATCCGTACAGCTGAGTTAGCACAGTGAAAGACAGATTTTGGCACGATTTCCTAGAAATCCGTACAGCTGTTTGCACAGAAATCGAGGAGCAGTTTGTTGGCACATTTTCCAAGGAAGGCCGTACAACAAATGGTTGTACTTTGGCACACAAATCAAGGCAAATCCGTACAACATATTGTTGGGGTTTTTTGCACACAAATCGAGGTCCATACAATGTATTTATGGCAGCATGGCACGCATTTCTAGGCAAGCCGTATAACAGCATTTAACGCTGAAAGTGGGCACGAAAATTGAGGAGGCTGTACAACATTTATTGCTATCCTATTTTGCTGTTTGCAAATAGTTTTCCAGTTGGCTGTGAGGCACGGAAAACGAGATAAGTTGTAAAAGTTTGCTTGCTGATTTTTTTGTTGAATATTTCTCACTGTAAAAGCATTTTCCAGAAATAAGGAGCTTTCGAACTGGTTTTCCCCAAGAGTTGTAAGGGGTTTTTCCAGGGTCACCGTGACCAAAAATCACTGTGTTTAAATGTGTTTAATGGCTGTTTGTATGTGCTGATTTTTATTTCTGCATTTTCCAGCCTTCTGTAAAATTTCCAGAATTTGTGTTTTCAGCAAATTTTTATTTTTATTTTTATTATTATTATTATTTTTTTTGAATGTATGGATATGGGAAAGGGCATTCAACGTGACTTTAAAAATCGGGGTGGGAAATGAGAAATTTTTACATGGTATCAGAGCTTGAGTGCTGAAGTGCAATTTGGGACAGCAAGGAGGAAAATTACAGCCTGCTAATTTTTCACTCGGAAAATTCCAGCAAGCTGATTTTTCACAAACAACAGTTTTATCTTTACTATAACGTGCTATTTTTCAGTTTTAGGACAACATGATATCATTGGGATTGAGGGTGAAGGATAGGTTGGATGGGCATACAAATTACAACGTTTGGAAGGACAGAATGCAGAGTATCTTTGAGGAGGCAGAAGTCTGGGACATCATGGTGCATACCTCACAGAACCCTGTTGTTGTGCCTACTGATGCTACTCAGTTGGCTGCTTATAATAGAAAGAACAAGGGTAAGAGACTGATTCTAGACGGAGTCAAAGACCATTGCATTCCTCATGTGAGAGGAAAGAGAAATGCCCATGAGATGTAGACAACATTGTTCAATCTCTACCAGAGTACCAATGAGAACCGGAAAATGGTCCTGAAGGAGAAGCTGCAGACCATTAAGATGGGTATTGATAGTGCAACTGGATATCTCACAAAGATTACTAATGTGAGAGATGAGTTGGCAGCAGTTGGAGAGGTTATTCCACCCACTGAGTTGGTGCGGATTGCAGTGAATGGCCTCCCCTGTTCATGGATGAACTTCGCTGATGGGGTTTGTGCACGTGAGACCCTTTCCACATGGAAGAGGTTTTGGGATGATTGCATTCAGACAGAGATCAGGAAAGGTCAGCTTGGGACAGCCAAGCTAGTTGAGCAGGATGAGGATGTAGTACTGTTGGCAGGAGGCAAGAAAGGCAAAGGGAAGAAGCAGGCTTCCACAAGCAATGGTGGGGGCAAAGGCAAAGGTAAAGGTAAACAGGGTAACACACAGAAGGACTATTCCAAGGTGAAGTGTTGGAATTGGCAAAAGATGGGACATTATGCAATTGTGTGTCCGGAGAAGAAGAAGAAGAAGGGGAAGAACCAGAGCGTGGCAGCTTCAGCAAAGGTTGAGGACTTTGCAGATCGTTTTGACCGGGAGTTTGGGTTCACTGCGTGTGAGTCTTCTAGTGCAAGATCACCTGCCACACAAGGTTAGAGGGAGCATGCTTTTCCCTCGATTAGTGGAGCATATTCGGGTATCTGGTATGTGGATAGTGGGGCTTCACGTCACATGACAGGAGTCCGTGAGTACTGCTCAGAGTTTTCAGAGAGTTGCACTGATATGGAGGTAGTACTCAGTGATGACAGAGTTCTTAGAGTAGTCGGTGTGGGGACACTGACATTTTAGAGGGAGTCCAAACCTCCCTTGAAGGTATCGGATGATTTTTTATGTGCCAGGGATGAGGAAGAACCTCATATCCGTCTCAGCTTTGGAGGACAGAGGATATGAGGTACTGTTTAGGGGAGGACAGGTGTTGATGTATCCCAGGGGCACTCCAGCTGATTCGGCTAGAGCGATAGGTGTACGCCATGCAAAGGTGTACAAGTTTGCATTCCAGTCCCTTTTGGCATTGAGCAGTAGTACCGACAGCAGAGCTAGCAGTTCTGAGCTGTGTGAGATTTGGCACCGCAAGATGGGGCATATGTATCATGGAGCCTTGAGGACCTTGCGGGAGATCACTACAGGTGTGCCAGATTTCAATACTGATCACTTTGATACTTGCAGAGGATGTGCGATGGGCAAGTTTGCCAAATCCCCTTTTCCCAGCAGTGACAACAGAGCAAATGGGATACTTGATTTGATTCATTCCGATGTGAGCGGTCGGATGTCTCATGTTAACTTCAGTGGATATGAATACTATGTTTTATTCATTGATGACCAATCTAGGAGGACCTGGATTTATTTCTTGAAGACCAAGAGTGAGGCCTTCAAGCGGTTTCAGGAGTTTAGAGCTCTTGTGGAGACACAGATAGCTCGGAAGATCAAGTCCCTGAGGTCAGACAATGGGGGAGAGTACACCCTTGGAGAGTTTGTTGACTATTGTGTGGAGGCAGGCATTAGGAGGGAGTTCACTGTTTCTTACAACCCCCAGCAGAATGGGGTTGCGGAGAGGAAGAACAGATCCATCGTAGGAGCTGCCAAAGCCATGTTACATGATCAGGGGTTGCCATTGTTCTTGTGGGCAGAGGCCTGCAACACAACTGTTTATTTGTAGAACAAGACTCCGCATCGTGCCTTGGGGCACATGACTCCGGAGGAGGCTTTTTCTGGGAAGAAGCCTGATATTGGTCATCTTCGTATCTTTGGGTGCATTACATACTCCTACATACCCAAGAAGAAGAGGACCAAACTAGAGCCCACCGCAGAGAAGGGTATCTTTGTGGGCTACTTGGAGGTCACGAGAATTAGAGTATTTGGATCAGCCAGACCCTCAACAGCAGTTGAGTCAGTCGCAGGGATCCAGTGGGCAGGGATCAGGAGGATCCGGAGGTACATCTATGAGGATGTCAGGTCCATTAGTGAGTAGTGGCTCGCCGAGCCAGAGGGGTGGTGCTCCGGGCAACATGCAGAACAGTCCATAGAGAAGTTCACTAGGGAGTCCATTGATGGACAGTTCACACGGTACCTTAGCGTCTACAGGTTCAGGTGCAGGCAGGAGGACAACAGACAGGCAGTGAGGAGTTCAGGCTACTGATGGTGATGAGGAGGAGGAGTTTCATTCTCCTATGGGAGAAGCATGCTCAGGGAAGAGGAAGCTTAAGTGGCTTCAGGACACCTTGAGAGATGCCACATCTGTTGCTGAGCCTAAGAGGCCGGTCAGAGAGAGTAGACCACCTGAGAGGTTTTGTAGCTATATGGCAATGGCTACCAGCATCCTTGACTCTGAGCCTTCTAGCTATGAGGAGGCAGCTAGCCAGCAGGTCTGGAGAGAGGCCATGTAGGAGGAGTATTCTTCTATCATGAAGAATGATGTTTGGGAGGTGGTGCTGAGGCCTGAGGGCAAATCAGTGGTTACTTCCAAATGGCTTTACAAGGTAAAGCATGCTGCAGATGGCAACATTGAGAAATTCAAAGCGAGGTTTGTGGCTAGAGGGTTCTCCCAGATAGAGGGAGTTGATTATGAGGAGACCTTCGCTCCTGTGGCTCGATATACTTCGATCCGCTCCATTATATCGATAGCAGCAGAGATGGGTTGGAAGATCCACTAGATGGATGTAAAGACGACATTTCTCAATGGCTTCATACAGGAGGAGGTGTACATTGAGCAGCCACAGGGATTTGAGGTGCATGGGAAGGAGTCCCATGTATGCAGACTGAGGAAGGCCCTTTATGGCCTGAAGCAAGCTCCCAGAGCTTGGTACTCTAGGATAGATACTTATTTGCAGGGGATGGGTTTCACAAAGAGTGGGGCAGATCCGAACCTTTACTTTATTGTGATAGGTGAGGAGCCTCTCATTCTGGTGCTGTATGTGGATGACTTGGTCATTACAGGTGCGGAGAGACTCATAGAGCACTGCAAGAGAGATCTTGCGACGGAGTTTGAGATGAAGGACATCGGCTTGATGCATTTTTGGGTTTGGAGGTGTGGCAGGAGGAGGGGCATTTCTTTCTGGGGCAGGGGAAGTATATTGTGGACATCCTTGGCAGATTCCACATGGAGGATTGTAAACCCATGTTGACACCGATGATCACCAATTGGAAGAAGCTTCATGCTTCGGATTCCGAGTTGGTGGATCCCACATTGTACAGGCAGCTGATTGGTTCCTTGATGTATTTGGTCAACACTAGACCATATATTTGTTTTGCAGTCAACACGATGAGTCAGTTTATGTGTGAGCCTAGGAAGGTTCACTGGGTGGCTGCAAAACACATTTTGCGGTACTTGCAAGGGATAGTGGATTATGGTCTGGACTACAGGCAAGGAGATGGAGTGAGATTGGTAGGATACACTGATTCTGATTGGGCAGGTTGTGCTTCTGATAGGAAGAGCACTTCAGGGTGTTGTTTTGGGTTGGGTTCAACAGTAGTGTCATGGTTTAGCCGGAAGGAGCAGTCAGTAGCACTGAGTTCAGCGGAAGCAGAGTATATGGCAGCCAATCTAGCTAGTTTTGAGGCCATCTGGCTTCGCAAGATGATGTTTGGCTTATTTGGTCAACCGTTGAGACCTTCAGTGATTTACTGTGATAATAAGAGTTGCACTAAACTCACGGAGAATCCAGTATTTAATGACAGGTCAAAGCATATCGGGATCAAATATCATTTCATCAGAGACTATGTTCAAAAGGGAGTTGTGAAGCTTGAGTACATTCCCACTGATGAGCAAGTTGTAGATATTCTTACCAAAGCCTTACCACGGGGTAAGCATGTTTACTTCAGAGAAAAGATGGGTGTGGTGAGGAACATCTTCCTCGGTAAGAGGGAGTGTTGAGATTTGGTACCGGAGGGCAGGTGGTTTCCTAAGGCTTTGATCTTTGGCCTAGGGAAAAGTGTCCAAAAGAATTTAATTTTTCTCCTAAAGTGACTTTATAATTTTTATAAAGTTAAATCTAATTTAAAAGTGAGTTTAAGTGATAAAGTCTATGTAAAATTAGAAAGGAAAAGTGACTTTGCAAATAAATGACTAAGTGGGTCTTTATTAAAGTGGGGTGAATTAAAAAATAGAAAGTGAGATTTAAATGAACATTTAATCTCAGCCCTAGATCTCAATCTATTTCAGCCATTGGATTTAAGGATCACCCAAAAGTCACTTAGGGTTAGATTAAAGGAGGAAAATGAGGAAAATGTCATTCATTCTTTCATGAGCAGATTGAGAGAAGGAGAGCAAGAGAGCAAGGGAGATTTCTGGACAGGGAGGAGAAGGAGACAGCAGCTTGGCACACATTCCAAGGCAGCAGTTTAGCAAATCCATACTGCTGAGTTAGCACATAGTGAAAGACAGATTTTGGCACGATTTTCTAGAAATCCGTACAGCTGTTTGCACAAAAATCGAGGAGCAGTTAGCTGGCACATTTCCAAGTAAGGCCGTACAACAAGCGGCTGTACTTTGGCACACAAATCGAGGCAAATTCTTACAACATATTGCTGGGTTTTTCTGCATGCAAATCGAGGTCCATACAACATATTTATGGCAGCATGGCACGCATTTCTAGGTTGGCTGTACAATAGCATTTAAGGCCGAAAGTGGGCACGAAAATCAAGGAGGTCGTACAACATTTGTTGTCTTGTTTTGCTGTTTGCAAATAGTTTTCCAGTTGGCTGAGGCACGGAAAACGAGATAAGTTGTAAAAGTTTGCTTGCTGATTTTTTTGCTGAATATTTCTCACTGTAAAAGCATTTTCCAGAAATAAGGAGCTTTCGAACTGGTTTTCCCCAAGAGTTGTAGGAGGTTTTTCCAGGGTCACCTTGACCAAAAATCACTGTGTTTAAATGTGTTTAATCGCTGTTTATATGTGCTGATTTTTATTTCTGCATTTTCCAGCATTCTATAAAATTTCCAGAATTTGTGTTTTCAACAATTTTTTTTTTAATTTTTAATTTTTAATTTTTCAGTTGTTGAATGTATGGATATGGGAAAGGGCATTTAACTATTTTGGAGAAATAAGGTGAAACTGAAAATCGGGGTGGGAAATGAGAAATTTTTACACCCCTGACATCTGTTGCTCCATTTTCAGACCTTACCATCTCACTAACTCATTCCTTTTTAGGAGGCCATTATTATTTTGTATCGTGCTGCAAACTATTGAATATTTTGTATTATACCATGGTTTCTTATATACGTGTTACAGTAGCATTACCACTGGTTTCTTTCTCTCTATATGTTATTTTTAGCATTTTTTTAGGAAATGCGCTTGCACTCCCACATTGTAGTCATACTGACTGTATTCTTCTTCAATCCCATTGACCTACTTTTGTGGTTGTCGCCTAGGCACTGCGACAATGCTCAGAGTAAGGGCTGTCACTCGAATCCTTACTCCGTTTAGACTCTCTCCTAGAGAACTCAAGGGGGGTGATCTGAAAATCACCCTTGAGTGACCTCAGTTAATTAATTATTGAATGAAGGTATTACAGACTCATGTGTTGGTGTGTCTCTATGTTATTTTAGGCAACGGATCGATCAGATTGCAAAATACATAGACACTGGAAAATGGAAAAATAACAAGAGAAACACAGTAAGAAAATACAAGAACACAACAATTAATAAGGAGTTCACCCTATCCTCCAGGGCTACGTCTTCGGTCCAACTTTCAGTGGTGGCCTTCTTTTATTGTGTTTTTAAAGCAGAGAATTACAATGAGGAGCTCAATTTGAGTCTCATGAAACAGAAATGATGCTTGGTAGGGTGGTTCTTGGATTCCCCAAGCCACTAGAGTACACAGACTCTTTGCCTTACCAGCTCTTAACCTCTCTGGTCTTTAAGGAGAGGAGCCCAATGTGGTGCTCAGTTCCCGACAGATCCTCTCAGGGATTGCTCGATGCTGACTTATGCTGCAGGTCAGCTCGGCTCTTTGTCTTTTCTGCTCTTTGCTTCATTGTCTCGTCTTCTCTCTGTCTTCTTCCTTTTCTTTCTCTTCTCCGTCTTCGGGTGTGTTCTATTCCGTTTGTTCATGGCTTTAAAGCCAATCGATCTCATGACTGCTCGATTCCCCTTCCACCTTCGTCGGATCGCCTGTTGCTGT
The DNA here is from genome assembly GCA_000404065.3 of Pinus taeda. Lineage (NCBI taxonomy): Eukaryota > Viridiplantae > Streptophyta > Pinopsida > Pinales > Pinaceae > Pinus > Pinus taeda. The sequence continues at coordinate 72,930 of APFE030363497.1, read as the reverse complement.
TCACTTGGAATTCCCTGTCTTTGTGTCATGGTCATCGGTTCATAGGGAGTGGCCACTTGTCCTGTTGCGAACTGCGCCAACTCTTCCTTCGTCAGTTCAATCCTTTGGTTATGTCAGGAAATGACTCATCCGCCACCTCAATGGTCAAATTGGACGTCAAACTTCTCTCTGTCGCGGCTTAATCCCCTATCAAATCCGATTTTTGCATCGGGCGCGATCTCAGTCGTTAGATCTGGAGCCCCCAGATCCGACGCCATTCGCTCATTTCGCGGTTGACTTGCTCGACTATTAGCGTGTGATGAGTGGCGGTTAACTCTCTCCTCCACTTGCCACGCGTCGGGCGCTGAGTGGAATCGCTTTTTTTCTCCAAATCCGCTTACCCCCCAAGGGTACCCCCGATAAATACCGCCGGTTTTGGAGCGCGGGTCCCGCCTTTAGCCTTTGGTGTTTTCCTGGTTTCCATGCGACCAAGCGCTTTGGGGCTTTCCTTCTCGAGGGGTTTTGCTCAGTGCTAATCGCGCATCAGAAACAACATCTTTTTCCCGATTTGAGCTTCCCAAGTGCCAGTTTGGCCTTCTGCGCAGTCTCCATGGGCCTCGGTTAGTGCGCTTTGATCGAGGTCCTCGTCGTTCCTCGCTGGCTGCCAACTGCCATTGTTAAGAGGTCTCTTTGATCGCTCTGTGCTCTTTGGATTCGAAGTTTTGTCCTGATTTAATATAGTCATGGTGCTATGGTAATCTTCATGGATTTAATTCGGATCAGGGGGTAGTCCCTAAGGTGAATGAATGAGAATAGTCTATGGAACACAGACTCTAGGAGACTTGAAGATGGACAACTTGATGAATGTAAACAAGTCCTAGTCAACCGAAATGAATAAATCTTAATAAAATAAGACACAACCACAAGATATAAATGATTATAAACCAGTGCCTTTATACTCAATTGATCATAGGCGAAATATAAAAACAAGTAATCCAGGGCAATTTATAAATGTGACAAATAGTGACGATCATGAACGATTAAATGTAAACACCCAAAACTGCAATATGTTTTACCAATTAAATTAGATGAAAAATTATGAAAATCAACTGCTAAGCAATCATTCTAGATTAAAAATGATTTTATTCAATAACCCAGATCCATAATTAATTTATCATTCCTCCAATAGTCAATGGTTTAAAAAAACATTAATCACATCTGACAATAGAGAAATCACTACCACGAAAGGACACCAAGGAACTTTAGATTAACATTTTAATTATTTCTTAGGTAATTAATTTAATGTGGTAAAATGAAGAAATTAGATTCTTTAATGTGACCAAAACTTATAAAATCAAAAGGACTTTAATATATATATATATATATATATATATATTTGTTTTTTAATAATTTTTTTTTAAATTCTTTTAATTCTTGTGTTTCGTTCTTTATGGGCCATAGGCCACATAAAAATTTAATTTTTTAGATGCAAAAGTGTAGGTACTGTTGATTTAATTTCTTAATACTCTCATAGTCACTATCTGTATGGATTCTTGCATATCAGATCTCCCACCATCTGTATGGATTCTTGCAAATTCTTTCGGCCCCTTTTCTTACCTCCTTTACCCAATATATTCAGATCCACTCCCTGTCCTTGATGAGATCCCAAGTGATCTCGCTGGTCCATCGATATCGACCCTTGCTTAGCTTGGAACTGTTGGAAGGTCTTCCGATATACTTCTTTTGGTCTTCAGGGATGAAGCGTTCATCCAGGTGGCGCCATTCATTTAACAGTCTTCTCATGACCTGTTCTTTTGTGCTGAGTTCCTCCTTTGTGCTGTTGATTTCTATATTAGCTTGCTCCACCTGCGTTACCTGTGCTTCTTTTTCTTGGGGTTCATCCTCAGTGTTTCTCTTAGGTTTGTGCCCACCCTTTGGCTGCGCCTTAGGGTTTTCCTTGCTGACTGGGTTGCTAGATTCACTGGCGTTCTCATCTTCCTCTGTCAAAATTTAAAGCGGTTGGTGTGGTTCGGTCCTCTCTTTGATTGTGGTTGAGCAGAAATAGACTGGGTTTTCACATTCCATTTCTTTTTTTGGACATCTTGAAAACTCTCTGAATCTTCTCGAGATCTGGCCAGATCTTTGGCAGTCTGAGGCTCCGTGGCTTCTGTTTGATTTAGAGGGCATTCCTTGTACAGGTGACCATATTCATGGCATCTCCTGCACCGGAATGGGATGTGTTTGTAATCCAGCGGCTGTTGGCATATGTCATCTTGATACTCTATATAAATTTCGGGAGGGGTTCTGTAATGTTCATATACACACAGATCTTGGCATATGAAGTATACCTTCCATGCCTTGTTAAATCAATGACTTTGACAAAACTCCCAATAGAGTTTCCTTTCCCTTCCAATATTTATGGATCCTAGAAATCCATCAGGAGTCGAAATAATCGAACACATACTGGAGCAACGATGAATTTCTCATGATCTGGATTGTAGCATTCTACCCAATGGCGCATGAAGAGTCTGACATTGTAGTAGAAATAGGGACCATTTTCAAAAACCCTTTTCTTATCTTCTAGACTGGTAAAAATCATTGTAAAGAAGCCCCGAGCCCCCAAATTCAGATCTATGTGCCCTTTTGGCTGCCATTTTAATTGGATCCACTTGACCATATCTCATTTTGATGGCCAGATACCAATGAACGTACAAATCAATGCATGATCTTTCCTGAATTTCTGATACGTCTCCAGTTTGTTGTTGGGAATTACAAATCGGGGTTTTTAACTGCTCTTGGTAGACATTGCTCTCATGACATTGACCTCATATTCTAGCCTGCCATTCTGCCCATAACACTAGGGTTCCTTTGGCTCCTCATCTCGATTCGCTGGATGCCATGATCGCACCTTGAGAGTTCGCTCCCTTGCCGCAATATTCCAGTAGAGGGGATATCTCCCCTCCCCACATGCGTGCTCATATCCTCCGTCAGAATTTCCACAGAGGGGGAAACCGTTAGGGTTTGGAAAGAGGACACTTGTGTGAGTTATTCAGAATTTGCAGGTCGGAAACCTAGCAGAGCACATTGCCTTTATTATGCTTTACTCACAACACGAAAACCTTGCTTCAAATTTTGTTACAATTTAGAAACTAGAACATTTACATAATGATGACACAAATTCAAACATACTAGTTACTACTAAGCACTTACTAGTACTACATCAATGATGATCAGATGAAAAACACACAACCATAGACTGCAATTTTCTCATTATGTCGTCAAAATCAAAATGTATTACATAGTTACTGAGTCATTGCTACTCTAGGTGGGAATGCCAATGACAAAAACAAAATAGGGTAGATACTAGAACTGCAGATGGAAGAATCTGATAGCTCATGACTGTCAGTGGTCCTCCAAGTTAGAATCATCAAAATCAGTATCATTGCCACTGCTCTTCTCTCCATTCTTCACTTTTCCTCCTCTTCCTCTATATTGATTCCAATTGGTGCATCTGTTGGTGTGGAGGATTAACCCTAAAAAAATCATCATCATCAAAAGTGATTGGCCCTATAGCACTAGTTCAGTAAGATCCAAGTTGGCTAATGCCAAGTCAACTCTGTGGTCCAAACACATATCATCAGGAAACACATCCCAAGTTGGCTAATGCCAATGCAACACTGCTGTCCAAACCGATATCATTAGGGAACTGATCACCTTTTAAGAGCCTGCACGCCACTTTTTGATGGGATACGTATCCTAAACTTGGGACATGACCAGGGCATGTGTTGAACATGGGTCTGGCACATCTTGTTTGGGGATCTTGTGTCTTGTGTAATACATGTCAGACGCGGATTTGATGGGACATGCGTCCAACATCAGTTTGACACATGTAGGGTTTTGGGACATCTTACATTTCAATCATAACAAGGAGTTTGAACTAGGTAAATTAACAAACAGACCTAGGGTTTAGGAAATGAGCTAGGGTTTTAGGATATGGTTAAATTAGCAAGGAACCTCCTAACTCAAATCACCATCATCTGTCAAAGGGAACCTGGAAACAATTCCATGACTGCACACTAGTGCCCTAACACTGTCTGTATTTGCTAAGGACAGAACTGTTAAAGTATAGAATTGCCAAAAATAGCAGTTCAAGTCTTAAAAATAAGGAACATGGAATATGAAGAAAATTAATATGAGACCACTGCCAAATATATCATGTTTGAAAATAGACACTCCTAAAAATATCAGTATCTTTCCTTTCAATGAAAGCAGTCTCATTAGACTCGTTTTTCTACAAGTAACTTGGATATGTGCTCATAAATGGCATGGAAGCCGTGGAACCCTAACTGCTAAAAATAACAGTGTTATGAAACTCATTGCATGTTGCTCGAAAGAGACTCATCTACATTATGAACTTGAAAGGACCAAGAATATGTAGATATCTATGATATTGGGACCTTCGAACTGTGGCTCCTATAAAATAGAACTGCTAAAAGTAGGTATTTCCTGGAGTCTGACGAAGCTTGAGTACCTTCAGCATGATGGAATCTAGCTGGGTCTTAACCCTCCAAGTTGCGCAGGCAATCTGGGTGTTAGCAAGACATCATTTTCTTTTCCAGGTTCCTTATGTTGAAGGTTTGTGTACATGCACTTTCATTTATTGCTTTCTGCATTAGTTTTTTTTTGATGTATGGATATATTGCATCTATTATCTGCCAACTTTTTTGTCAATATCATGGTCAAGAGCTTTGTTGAAATTCAATGGTTGTACTTTGCTATAGTTTCTATGTTCCATGGAATAGCAAAGCTTAATTTTGCATGCCCACCCTTGACAGGAAAATGCATGGACCTGGCGCTTCTGATTTAGCATCAAAAAGTCGAAATGGCCCAAGTGTTAATGCTATCGTACGTTCAGATGTAATTGGGGATTCTGTTATACCTGAATCAAAGACGTGTTGTCCATGTGGAAGCTCGATGGACAGTGGCAAAATGATTCGAGTATTATACTTATCATTTGACGCTCCTTTTTTTCTCAAAATTTTATGGTAAAAGTTATCTTGTATAGATTGCACTTGCTTATTTATGTTGATGGCATATGATAGGCAGATACAACTCTTCATGAAGTTTATTTCGTTTGAATACTTGTGCTTTGGAGAAATGTTGCCAACTGAAATTAATTTTTCTCTTTATACCCTCCTTTTGGGAAATAATTCTATGGCTAGAAAGGGGAATGAATCTTTGGACTTTATAATGATTTCAATATCTTTTCTTAAGCTCAGTAGCCCACTTTGTTTGGAACACAGAAGTGCCAATTAGGAGAAACTGTTAATGTTATTTTTCTTGGAGCACTTTTTATAGTATAGATTGTGTTCGCTGGCTGTTAGATTTTAGCCCACTTTGTTTGGAACTTAGGAGTATAGATTGTAAGAAAATGTTATTACTAATGTTATTTTTCAAAGTGCAATTTTTATAATATAGATTGTGTTGGCTGGCTGTTTGATATTACTTATTGTCACAGTTAACATTTCAATGTGATGATGCAGTGTGTTGAATGTGGAGTTAGGCAACATGAAAGATGTGTGATTGTTCCAGAAAATCCAGTTGAAAGTGTTCCACCAGAGAGTCCTGTTCAATTTTACTGTGACATCTGCCGCATCAATCATGGGGATCCGTATATTCTCTTTCTTTAGCTTGCGCATCGTGTTCTCTTATTTGATTTTGCTAACTGCGCGTGTTTTTCCTAATTCACTATTTGGTAGTATGTTATAGCATTGTGATAATTTCATCCATAGTTATATTTTTATTTTTGGATACTGAATGTGTAATGATGTTTGACAGGTTTTGTGTAACTTTGGCACAGCCTTTACTCCCAACGAAGCTGATCACTACACCCATGACTGTAGATGGGTAGGTTGTCTATATTTTATTTTGCTTGTTTGGTTGTTAATGATTTCAAAATGAAATATTATTGTTATTATAGTTTTCTTTTGTTGAAAAATGTCTTATATCTACAGAAAAATATATTACAAGCTGCTAAGCAAAATATGGAAGATATATACAATGAATGTCATGATCTCTTCTGTAATATGACTAGAACTGAAATTAAATCAGGATAACCTGTTGGATGTAAATATTGGGCATCTTTGATCAGAAGTGTGCCTGTTATGAACATAAATATATAAATAATATAAATAAATAATTCATTCATACACTATATACATTTTTACTCCTATAAATTGATTCTATTACTATATTCCAAGTATTCTGGATTGTTTAACTCGTGAGGAAGGTTTGGCTATCACATTTGGTACCAGAGCCAGTCTGATCCAGCCATTGGCCACTTTAAATAATATAAATAAATAATTCATTCATACTCTATATACATTTTTACTCCTATAAATTGATTCTATTACTATATTCCAAGTATTCTGGATTGTTTAACTCGTGAGGAAGGTTTGGCTATCACATTTGGTACCAGAGCCAGTCTGATCCAGCCATTGGCCACTTTTTTTTTAGAGGTCACATACTCAAAAATTTCCATGGTTTCTCCGATCCAAATCTGGCCTTTGGCCATTTACATATCACTTCATAACAGGGCAATCACCAATTGAGTTGCCCCCCGCAGGCTTAAATTTAGCGTTGTGAAAAACCCCTTTAATCTTTTTTCTTTTCTTTTTTTATATTAAGGTATATAACTTAAATTGATTTATAACTTGTGGTCCGCGTATGGATGGGCACGACCATTCATTTAACATTTAGCAATTTTTTTTACCATACTCTAAAGCACAAAAAGTGGAGATATAACTGTGCTGCCTATTTTCGCCTTTACCCCTTCGCTCCTACTTGTTAGATTACGCACAATGGTGATAATGAATGGCTGAAATATTTTGCAATGCTAGGTATTCAATTTTTTGTAATAAGCAAATGGTTATACCGATGACAGACAAAAGGTTATATGGGCGGTGTATGTTTTTTTTAAATTTATTTTATTTTATTTATTGTACCGAATGGTTACAACTATCTCAATTTAAGTCAATGATTCCTCAATAGTTAAAGATGAACAAATTTGATAATGCAGCCTTATTGCAAAATCACAACTGCCAAATGCACTGCAACCGAGTGTATCCAGCGGCTGGGTCTGTCACAGATTCCAGTCGAGGAATTGATTGACATGTGTGGATGCACTATTATGAAAGACTGGTTCTCTCACTATGATCTCAACCCTCCCTTCGAATTTATCTCCAACCAGGACGACCTTGTGGTGGCATCAATTTCTGGGACATAGCAACTCAATGAGGACCTCCCGCATAATTCAGGGACACGATTGATAACGACCCATGGATTATGGACAATGCTAGCCACTGAGCAGGGGGTTGGTGGCTGCTTGTGGCATTAGAGGGAGGTCTGCGTGGTTGTAGGTGATTGGCTGCAGAGGGAAGTCTGCATGGTCATAGGCGTGCGACTGCTTGTTGCTCTTTCTTTTTATATATATATATATATATATATGTATGTATGTATGTATGTATATATATTTTTTATATTCTTTTTAAATTCTTTTTTAATTTCCCTTTTTTTATTTATTTTATTTGTATATTTAAAATAACTTATTTACTTGGCAGCATAATTATGTATATATTATATATATATATATATATATATATATTTTTTTTTTCCTTTTCTATTTTTCGATATTATATGTTTTATTTTTATTTTTCTTTAATAAGTTTTTTTTAATGCCCAAAGGCCAATTTTTTAATTGTTTTGTCACGAATGTTGTCACGGAAGAAATTCCAAAAAATTTGAGTGTGGCTAAAACCTGACCGAAGGCTTGGTGATCGGAAAATGCGGTTCTGATACCAATGTAATGAACAGAGTTTGTACTCAGTGGAATATTCAGAATATCTGGAATATGTAAATATCCATTATATGACAAATAATATATTTTTATAAGAAAGTTGAATGTACAAGAGATATCATGTGTTGTGGTTAGAAATGAGGGCCCATTTATATATCTTGGCAAGTGCCCTTTCATGAACGGTCATGTCCTTTTAAGAAATGCCTTTTCATGACTAACCGCACTTCATGTCCTTTTAATACATGCCTGTTCATAACATATTATCAGGATTTTTGCCCATCAACTACCTATGCTTATCATGTACTGTTTCGTTTTCGTTCTTCTTAATCTTGTCGAGTTGGTTTAACAACATTCTAGCATCTTTCCTAATAGCCCAATCCCTAAAGCATCTCAAATTGGGTGGCTAACTCTGTTGAGTGTGCATCATAACTCTGAGTAAGCCATATAAAATATAATGAATAATGGAGAGAATATTTGGGCACAGTTTCTTATGGATTATATTTTAACTGTACAGTGGTTATCTTGAACATGTGCTTATTTATAAATGTTTGCAATACAAGTCCATGTTCTTGCAATGTTAATAACTTTTTGTAGTTTGGTTTGTGCTAAAATCTATGGGGAGGAACTCTTTAATTGTTATTTTTCTGCTTTATCAGAACAAACCCTTTACAGACTGTGGAGAAGACATTTGTATTAAGGAGGCAAGACACAGTTCTTTTGCATAAACCGGGCCATGATCTTCAGGTTGGTCCTTCAAGATGCATGAAATTGTTTTGTGATAGCACATTTCTTTTTTTTTCAGAATTGTCCATAAACTATGATGTATGAATTGATGGGATTTACTCATAAACATGTAAGTTTAGAGTAGTCTGGATGCGCTTGCAATATCAAGCTCATTCTATAATCATTTTTCGGTGTTTCTGCATATGTATTTTTTTCCTTTTACTGTGTGGAAATACGAAAAATAATAAAACGTAGTTGCATTCTCTAACAGAGGGTGGTTCTTTATATAACTATTCAGTTGAAGTGTAACAGAACTGACCTTTAGATGTTACGAATGCTGCTGGTGATAGTCAGTAGCTGCATGAGTGTGACCATCAATGCACATGTGTAAATAAAATTAGTTATGCTTTCACCATGGCAAGCAGGTAGACTCTTTTTATATGGGTTGACATGTGGAATATGTTCCTTCTTGTTCATCTTCTTTCATATATATGCAAGAATGCATAAATTGAAGTTTCATAGGATGAACTTCTTAGACCTCGCTAAGCTTTTGTTAAAGTGCCTACGCTCTTGTGTATTTATATACTTGATAGACTTTGTAATCATTACTTTCGGCTGTTGTAGTGAGTGGAGTTCTTGTAATCTCATTCCCTATTAAAGCTTTAGCAATAACATTAAGAGTTTTGGTTTATTTATCTATATACTTTTACTTTTATAAATATCTGAGGAAGAGTGCAGTTCATTTGATATTTCTAAATGAAATCAAAATACGCATGACATAGTGTCAGTTTGACAGTTGAGCAGATCAACTGACAAAGAGATTGAGACAATTTTAGTGTGCAATTTTTAAAAGAAATCTTCCATTTGCCATGATTGTTGTTGCCATAGAGCTACTAAACACTATGTGGAAACCATCATGACATGACGATCCAACTTTGTTGGCTGACCATGCTGTGTGTTCATATCATCCAAAGTTTCTTATGTCTTCTTATCTTTAATATTGAATTGAATTGCTTACCACAATTAAGGCCAACTTCCGTGTTTGCTGAAATATTTCAGTATGCTTTCTTAAAATTATATAATGTAGTTTATATTCTCCAAATTCATACATGCACATAGTGGTCAATTTAATTTCAGAAGCAGTTCTTTGACTAATTCCTTATGAATTGTATTTTAAAATCTTGTTTCGTTTGGAATATCTTTTTTATGTTAAAAGGTATAGTGATTAACCTCAAAGCTTCTTTCAATTCCCTAATTAAGTTGTCCATATCTGCTTGATTTTTGACGGTTTTTCATGAAGCTTCATCCCCAGGAGCATTCCTTTATGATCTTAAATACCCATTTGACAACTTGCATTTCCTTAGTTTTATTTTTCTGAGACATCATTGCGAGTTAATTTCCACCATTTTGATTGTTTTATAACCTATGAAATATCCAAACCACCTTCTCTCTGAAATGCCATCCTTTAACTGAAATGAAATATCTAATAGGTTAAATTGAGGATGGTTTAGGTTAAACATGCCATGTTGAAGGCTTTGAGCTTTATATATTTTTGCATACGATATTTTATGTGCCTTAGGTGGCTTACCATAATTCATCTTTATCATCCCATTGTGATATTTTGTAGAAATATACAATGCTAATCTTTGACTTTTTAAAAGTACTTATTTCTGAAATGGGTATTCAACCCGATTAGTTTTTATTCACATTTCTTACCAAATCAAATTGTATTCTTAAAGTTGGTATGGATTACATTTGATACAATTTTAAACAGTGGCATGGATAAAAGCTAACTATGGAAATATTTGCTTATATTTTTTTTGAAGTTAATTAAATTGTATTATTTATTGTTGTATCGGTGTGTTCTTAGGTGTGGTGCCTTCTTCTTAATGACAAAGTGCCATTTAGGATGCATTGGCCGCAACATGCAGATCTTCGAGTGAATGGTAATTGAATTGCATCAAATTATTTCTTTGCTGGTTTTGTGATATTAATTATTATTTTTGGAATTCCTATATAGTCATAGTTGATGCCCTTGCAAGAGGGATTATGGGTCTTTTGACGAGCAAAATTGTCCCTGTGCAAAGAGCAGGGGTTCACCCTAGTAAGAAGTTCCAATTAAACCTTTACGCGTTTGGAGTAGGGAATCCATCCAGATTATGGCCCAACAACCATTATTGATTTGGGCGTTTTCAGGTTGCACTCGGTCTGCTGTTTAGGTTTTGAAGATTATTTTAAATCCTACAATGCTAATATACAATTGCAAATGCAATTTTATTCTATATGCAATATGCAAATTTGTTCAAGATCTCCCATGTCAGAGTGAGTAAGTAGCAATGTAAGCATACGACTAAATATTTAATTACTGGCAAAGAAGTTATTGCATTGATAAGAGCATAAATATAAATAACTAAATGCAAAGCATTAGAGTAGTCTAAAATAAAACAACTAATTATAGTTCTATGTGTACTGCTTTAAACAAACATTTAGGAGGGAAACAAAAACAAGAATGCATTCTTTATACATGAGAATAATCTACTGTATGAAGAAACATTCTCACTACAACTCCATTGCTCGGCAAGAGAGTAAGGGGAGTTTGAGACACTTGTAGTGCTAGGGTGTAGATTCACAGTGTCTCCCAAAAGCTTGACAAAATGGTTTCTCCTCGTTAAAGTTCTATAAGAGTTTTTGTATCTATGATGAGCATTAAAATTTTGCACAACTCCCTTTTGTTAGTTTTCCTTAAAACCCAACCACTGATTTGTGATTTTCCAAGTATGTTACCATAAAACAACTAAACTGTTGTTATGAAAACTTAAATCACAAATACACTGTGCTTACTATAGCATGCACAACAAAAATTAAATAAAGATGAAGACAAAACACATTCAACACATAAGACACTGGAAATACCCAGGAAACCCCAACTTCGGGGAAAACCTGCAAACTATGTTTTATTAAAACCGTGGACTCTTGTACCAGGGATAATGGCCCATTAGAGGAAAGATACAAATAGTTTGAGCAACCTCGTTGCTACTCCCTAACCGCCCCTTGCTCCTTCCTTCAGGCCTGTGCTCGACCTGCACACTTGAGTGAAATCCCTCCACTCAAACTATGTACAAGGTGTCCTCACCTCTCCCTCAAATATGCTTTTATAACTTATTAATGACCAAAAACCCTATTCTAGATCTCAATGGCCAAGATTAAATCTTGCCATCTCAAGATCCACGATTATGACTTAATGTCTCATTGAGGTCACTTAAATCACTTAAGTGGCTGAACGTTATAGTAAAGTCACTTTTAATCATTAAATACAAAGGTACTTTATAAAATCACTTTACAAAGTTTGTCATCCAGAAAGGCAATTTTCCATATGCTAAGACCAATGTTCCATCGAGTTTCCGGGACGAGGGAGCGGGGATATGCAGGAGCGCCGTATACAAAAGCTCCCCATCAGTTTTTAGGAAACGTGGGAGGGGGGGCCTTGGGGTCTTGGGGTAAAGTTTTGAAGATGTTCTATGCTAAGAGCAATTTCACTTTTCTCACAGCAATCATACAAGTAGTTAAGCAAAATGCAGATAGAACATATAAGCAGATCTTACAGAAGACAAATCAGAAACAGTAAAAATGTGTGTGTTCGTTTCGGCGGTCAACAAGATGCTTCAACCAGCAAAGTCTCCTTTGGTCAGCCAGCCCAGCATGTGTCACAACAACCCGCCAACCAGTAGATGAGTCAACCCAAGTCAATTCTACAAAAGTCAATTCTGTCCTGAAAAGTCAACGCAGGGGCAGCAAGCTAAAAGTCAATGCAGCAGCAAAACGGTTAACCCTTTGACCTCGATTTTTGTGCCAGGTAGTACGGCCTTCAAAAATCGAACCTTCCACAAGTTTTCAGCTTGATTGGACCAAGCGTTGACCAAAGTCAACGCTGGTCAAACTTTTGCAAAACCCTAGCAGCAGAAAATCGTACTACAGCTCAGCTGTACGGTCTGTCCTCTTCGTCCTTCCCACGTGTGGCTGAAATCCGTCCTCCAGGTAGCTCGTACTCTTAAGGATGAGAGAGGAAGATGTGAGTTGTGATGTGATGAAATTCTCTCCAACTTTTCCTGTATTTATATCTGTCAATGAGGGTGTGTGACACATCTGTTGGGCATGTGAGCTTACATTACAAAACTGGCCGACCTTGCACATATAATTTATTAAGAATAATAAATTCAAAATATAAGTTCTGCTCATCGGATTAAGACTATTTTTATATGGATTTTACACCTCTCAGAAAGAGGAATCCAACAAAAATATTAGCCTCTTAATCTGAGCATCAGAACATGGAGCTTGGACCTAGTTGTCCAAATTTAACACTCCCTCTCAACTAGGGAGAACTCCATCTATTAGTGCAATCAACATCGTGAGTCATCCCGCCGAAACTTGCTTTGCTGGCTTCTTTATTTCAGAACAGAAGTGGGTCAGTCACAAAGACATCATCCCCCGACTGACATAATCAGTCCAGAGGTCCCAAACCTCACAAATCTTGATCCCAGATCAAGTGGTTGGACCATGCCATCCTAGATAGAGAGTACGGCAATCTCTGATGCATCCATCAGTCTTTGCTAATAGTCTCTAGCTTTTCCACACCTCATTGGCCAAATGAGAGGTACTTCCCATGAGCCCTGAACTCAATGTGTAGGATGCATACGGGGCACAGATAAATGAGTGGCGAACCAGCTCAATAATCACAAGGGTGGGGTAGAAGCATTATGAGTGCTTATAGCTCCGAGAAGCTATCCCCAAAGCCCCCCAAAGCTCCCAGAGCTCATCGTCCAACAAGACCCACATCATAGGGTCTTTACACGACACCAAGACTCTCACGGAAGGTTAGGAACTTGACCTTCCTCAGGGGCTTAGTGAGAATATCCACGACCTGCTCATCAGTTCCTATATGATCGAGCCTTACGGCGCCTCGCTGTACCATATCCCGGATAAAGTGGTACCTGATATCAATATGCTTGGATCGGTCGTGGAACACAGGATTCTCAGTCATACGAATCCCACTCTGATTATCACAGTGGTATAAAGCACATGTCCAAACAGCTCACTAAAGAGCTTCCTCAGATGTGCTCTTACGATCCACCACACTGCCAGCCCAATCGGCATCAGTATATCCACGGAGTATCACACTCCCGGCAGTGTATCTCAGCCCATGGTTTATCGTGCCCCGAAGATATCTCAAAAGATTCTTGGCACCAACCCAGTGAAAATGATGAGGTTCAACCATCTGTTGACTCAAAGTATTCACTGCAAAACATATGTCCGGACGAGTGTTCACTAAGAACATCAAAGCTCCTATGAGTTGACGATACTCAGTAGGATTGGCCAAGATAGGCCCTGCAGCGCTGCCACTCAACCTCTTAAAGTTGAGTTCCATTGGTGTCGACACGGACTTACAGTCCACCATCCCAAATCTTTCCAAAAGCTTCACAATATATTTTCCTTGAGAAAGGAAAACCTCTCCAGGTCTCTGCCAGACCTCCAGGCCTAGGAAATAGTGCATCAGTCCTAGGTCTTTCATCTCGAACTCAGCAGCAAGCTCCCTCTTACATTGATGAATGAGAGGGTCATCACCTATCAGGAAGAGGTCGTCCACATACAGCACTAGAATGAGAGGCTTTCCTTCCACAACCTTGAAGTAAAGGTTTGGATCAACATTGCCTAGAGTGAAGCCCAGCTTCATCAAGTAACTATCCATCCTCTCATACCAAGCTCTGGGTGCTTGCTTTAACCCATAGAGGGCTTTCTTCAACCTGCAGACATAAGTGTCTCGATCTTGAACTTCAAATCCCAGAGGTTGTTCTACATACACCTCTTCCTTTATTGCACCATGCAGAAAAGCGGTCTTGACATCCATCTGATGAAGACTCCATCCTTGCATAGCAGCAAGGGCTATGATGGATCGGATGGTGGTATATCGTGCCACAGGTGCAAATATATCGTCATAGTCAATTCCTTCCTAGCCCATGCATAGCATCCTTCCAGACTTGATGCTTGATGGCTTCCTCAAAAGATCCAGGTTCAGATTGTACAATAGTACTCATGGCAGCTAGATACCCTTGGTATCTACATGGCTTCTTTCTTTCTCGGAATGTCCCCCTTGGGGCAGCGTGACCCTCAGCATCTTCGAGGGTGTCCCTGAGCCATGATGGCCTCTTTCCTAGAGAAGGGGGAGGATCAATAGGGTCCATTGGCCCTTCAACATCAGGCATAGTCTCATCCTGGGGTTCTTCCAGATTTCCAGGTCTTTCTTCATGATTTTCTTCAGATCTAGGAAGATCTCCTACTTT
>APFE030363497.1:0-54018 GCA_000404065.3 Pinus taeda | reverse complement strand
GTCTCCCCAATAGCTAGCAGATTGTTCCTGGTTTTGGTCAACTTCATAAAGAAAGTTTGAATAGACTCGTCTCGGCCCTTCTTCATATTCTTCAACTTGTTCTTGAGGAATAGCACTTGGTTCACATTGTTTACTCGAAACATAAGTATCAGTTTATCATACATCTCCTTGGATGTGCCTAGTTCAGATATGTAGGCAACTAGATTCTTATTTATGGATTCCCTGATCAACAACTTTGCTCTAATTTCTCCCTTCTTATACTTGGTTCTAACAGCAGCAGAGGCATTTGATGGAGGTTCTTGAATCTTCCCTGTCACATGATCTAGGAGATCATGATCTTCCAATTTGAGATCTAATAACATCTTCCAGGCATGGAAGTCATCACTTCCAGTCAGCGTGTCATTCTCCCTGAATTCAAGCTTAGTGGAATCCAGTTCCTTCGATGATGATTGCTATAGATAGAGTTTGTCTTCACCTCAGCTCTGATACCATGTAAAGTTTTGTAGATGTTCTATGCTAAGAGCAATTTCACTTTTCTCACAGCAATCATACAAGTAGTTAAGCAAAATGCAGATAGAACATATAAGCAGATCTTACAGAAGACAAATCAGAAACAGGAAAATGTGTGTGTTCGTTTCGGCGGTCAACAGGATGCTTCAACCAGCAAAGTCTCCTTTGGTCAGCCAGCCCAGCATGTGTCACAACAACCCTCCAACCAGTAGATGAGTCAACCCAAGTCAATTCTACAAAAGTCAACGCTGTACTGAAAAGTCAACACAGGGGCAGCAAGCTAAAAGTCAACGCAGCAGCAAAACGATCAACCCTTTGACCTCGATTTTGTGCCAGGTAGTACGGCCTTCAAAAATCGAACCTTCCACAAGTTTTCAGCTTGATTGGACCAAGCGTTGACCAAAGTCAACGCTGGTCAAACTTTTGCAAAACCCTAGCAGCAGAAAATCGTACTACAGCTCAGCTGTACGGTCTGTCCTCTTCGTCCTTCCCACGTGTGGCTGAAATCCGTCCTCCAGGTAGCTCGTACTCTTAAGGATGAGAGAGGAAGATGTGAGTTGTGATGTGATGAAATTCTCTCCAACTTTTCCTGTATTTATATCCGTCAATGAGGGTGTGTGACACATCTGTTGGGCATGTGAGCCTACATTACAAAACTGGCCGACCTTGCACATATAATTTATTAAGAATAATAAATTCAAAATATAAGTTCTGCTCATCGGATTATGACTATTTTTATATGGATTTTACACCTCTCAGAAAGAGGAATCCAACAAAAATATTAGCCTCTTAATCTGAGCATCAGAACATGGAGTTTGGACCTAGTTGTCCAAATTTAACAAAATGCAATTTTATTCTATATGCAATATGCAAATTTGTTCAAGATCTCCCATGTCAAAGTGAGTAAGTAGCAATGTAAGCATACGACTAAATATTTAATTACTGGCAAAGAAGTTATTGCATTGATAAGAGCATAAATATAAATAACTAAATGCAAAGCATTAGAGTAGTCTAAAATAAAACAACTAATTATAGTTCTATGTGTACTGCTTTAAACAAACATTTAGGAGGGAAACAAAAACAAGAATGCATTCTTTATACATGAGAATAATCTACTGTATGAAGAAACATTCTCACTACAACTCCATTGCTCGGCAAGAGAGTAAGGGGAGTTTGAGACACTTGTAGTGCTAGGGTGTAGATTCACAGTGTTTCTCCCAAAAGCTTGACAAAATGGTTTCTCCTCGTTAAAGTTCTATAAGAGTTTTTGTATCTATGATGAGCATTAAAATTTTGCACAACTCCCTTTTGTTAGTTTTCCTTAAAACCCAACCACTGATTTGCGATTTTCCAAGTATGTTACCATAAAACAACTAAACTGTTGTTATGAAAACTTAAATCACAAATACACTGTGCTTACTATAGCATGCACAACAAAAATTAAATAAAGATGAAGACAAAACACATTCAACACATAAGACACTGGAAATACCCAGGAAACCCCAACTTCGGGGAAAACCTGCAAACTATGTTTTATTAAAACCGTGAACTCTTGTACCAGGGATAATGGCCCATTAGAGGAAAGATACAAATAGTTTGAGCAACCTCGTTGCTACTCCCTAACCGCCCCTTGCTCCTTCCTTCAGGCCTGTGCTCGACCTGAACACTTGAGTGAAATCCCTCCACTCAAACTATGTACAAGGTGTCCTCACCTCTCCCTCAAATATGCTTTTATAACTTATTAATGACCAAAAACCCTATTCTAGATCTCAATGGCCAAGATTAAATCTTGCCATCTCAAGATCCACGATTATGACTTAATGTCTCATTGAGGTCACTTAAATCACTTAAGTGGCTGAACGTTATAGTAAAGTCACTTTTAATCATTAAATACAAAGGTACTTTATAAAATCACTTTACAAAGTTTGTCATCCAGAAAGGCAATTTTCCATATGCTAAGACCAATGTTCCATCGAGTTTCCGGGACGAGGGAGCGGGGATATGCAGGAGCGCCGTATACAAAAGCTCCCCATCAATTTTTAGGAAACGTGGGGGGGGGGGAGAGGGGGGCCTTGGGGTCTTTAACATAAGGGACTTGACAAAAATAGTAAAATAAAAATACTATTTTGATATTGTCTGGGGTATAAGAAGGAAATAAGCCATGTTTGTCTCAGGGTTTTTTATTTCCCCTTGGTGAATGCGGAGATGGGTTGAGTAAGTCTGGATGCCATCGGGCTTGATGGATCAGATCAAATGCTTTTTCCTGTGGTGGATTTTTCATGTTTGGGCGATTTTAGTGAGCAACCAGTGTCAGTCAAGGAAGATATTGCTGGCCACAGAGGCACAAAAAGATTCCAGATCATCACAAGTAGGCAGTCAATCTTTGGGTCCTTCAAGTGGAGAAGTTGACTCGCTTCCAAAAGCTGAAGCTATGTTGATGTTTGCTCCAGATTATACGCCAGTTGAGGCTCCTAGGAGTGAACTTAGTTCTTTCGTTTTCAAAAGTCAATATATTCCTGCATCTAGAAAAATTCCAACTGTGGAATCAAGTATTATTGCATATGTCTACAGTGCTGCAATACCATCTTCTCTTTACCTTGAAATCTCTGGTAAAAATTCTGAATATTCTTGAAAAGGAAACAAAAAGTGTAAAGGGAAGGATGATTACAAGCATGTTCAGTGGGGAAAGCAGTGATATGAGAAGCCATTAAAATTATTAAAATTTCACTTTATCAAAATTATTTGACCTTGATTTTTTGGGAATCGAAGGAAACGTTTCCTTTTTTGGGAGGAAACAAACCCTCTTTGGAGTTTTTGTGCCTATCCTGTTTTTGGTAGCGTCGGGAAACGACCCCACATCCCTAGAGCGCAAGGGAGCAATGATCTGATAATCACCCTATGAGTGACCTCAGTTGAAGATTTAATAAACAAAAGGTATTACAGACTCATGTGCTGGTGTGTGTGTTCTGTGTTATTGAAACAAAGGATCGATCAGATTGCCAATACACAGAAAAATAAATGGAAAGACAATAGAGAAATACAGTAAGCAACATAAAGACACAAGAATTTTTAATAAGGAGTTCACCCTATTCTCCAGGGTTACGTCTCCAGTCCAGCTTTTAGTGGTGGCCTTGTTTTATTGTGTCTTTAAGCAAAGAATTACAATTTCAGGGACTCAATATGAGTTCTCCTGACAACAAATTTTGCTTGGCAAGGTGGTTCTTAGATTCCCCAAGCCAGTCGGAGTACACAGACTCTTGTTTTTCCTACCAGCTCTGTGACCCTTGGTCTACAGTGGAAAGCACCAACTGTGATGCTCAATCCGGACAGATTCCTCTATGGGAAGGCTTGAATCTTCAAGCACTCTGGTGCTCGATGCTGCCTGTGGTTAGCTCGGCCCTCTGTCTCCTCTGCTTGGCTTTACTGCTCTCTGTGTTCAGTCCTCCTCTCAGGGTTCACTGTTCACTGTCTTCCTTGGTCGTTCAAACTCTTCTCCTGGTTTCCCTACTTCCCTTCTGAATGTCTCTGTTCATGGCTTTAGCCAGTCGATCCATGTGCTTGTTTGGTTCCTCTCCCGCCTGCGTTGTTTCACCTTCTGCAGCTGCACTTGGAGTTCCCTGTTCGACATCAGCATGAACGCTCGGGAAGTGGCCATGTGTCTCCGTCTAACTGGTGCCAGCATGCTTCGTCAGTTTGTTTCTTCCGTTATGCTGTATAGGCATTCCTTCTCCACCGTGGCGATCGTCGGATTCCAAATCCCTCTAAATTGCGGCTTAATTCCCTGTCGATTCCACTTCCCCCATCGGGCGCAATCTCAGCCGTCCGACCTGGGCTCCTCCAGATCCAACGTCATACTCACGTCGAGCGCGGTTGACTTGCTCGACCGATAACACACGATCACGATTGTTTTTCTCTCACCTCTGCTGCCACGCGTCGATCGCTGAGTGGGATCGCTCCGCTCTCCTTCAAAACCTCTTACCATTCAAGGGCGCCTCGATCAAACCACCGGTTTCCCAGAGCGCGGGTCCTGCCTTTTGTTCTTTAGCGCTTTTGCTTTGTCCGCCCGCGGTTCTCTGGCTCCCAACGTGACCGAGTGCTTAAGGCTTTTCCACTTTAGCCCTTTTTGCCTAGTGATGCGCAATTAGCCTTGAACCAGTGGCAATGGCCGCCAACGCCGAATGACGAGGACCTCGGTCAAAGCGCGCTGACCGAGGCCCATGGAGACTGCGCAGGAGGTCAAAACAGCCCCTGAGAGCCCCGTATCGGGAAAAGGAGGCGATTTTGTTCGCTGTTTTGGATTTCATTAGAGATTTGTTCAATCCGATACAGTCAAGGTTTTTGACAGTCTTTTGTGGATCCGATTCGGATCAAGCAAGGAATCACGATACCCAGGTGAGGGGACGCATCTCGGTGAAATATTGACTAAGACACTAAGTCGTTGTGGAAGTCCTATCGAACTACACAATCCGACACTCTCTCTTAGCGAGGAAGGTACTTCCATAACTCGGATTTGTCTCCAAGCTCATCACATCCACTGTAGCTGCTTCCTCTGACATAGAAGCCTTTCCCGCTACCTGACATGGAACTTGAGCTAAGAACCATGCTCCTAGAAGCCTCTCGCTCTTGAGCATCTTGCATGGCTATCTTGAACCATGACTTCCTTGATGCTGTTGACTCTCCCTCTGAGGCCCAAGATCTGAGGCCTTTCCGACCCTCGCACTCTCAGTTTTACTCTTGGAGTTCCAATCGCTGATCATCCTAGCTTGGGTATCACAACCCTCTATTGCATGCTGCTCGAGCCTTGCCCGAGTCTGTTGCCTAGATTTTCTGCATACTGCCCAAGCCCGTTGCTTGCTGCCCAAAACTTCTACCCATTGCCCAAACCTTCTTGCACACTTCCTGAGGCTACTTAGAGCCTCTGCTCGCTTGTTGGGATTCTCTTGTGCTGCCCAAAGCCTCTTGCTCCTTGCTTGAACACCTCAAAATTTTTGATATTGTAGTGGAATTTCTTTTTCTTATGGCGACCCTTTGCTCAACCTGTGCTTGCTGCTCTTCATCATGTGACTGCTAGCGGGTTCAGCCCCTCGACGTCTTGTTCACAACTCCTTGCAAGTTGCTTACTGAGTTACTTGTGCACAGTGGACTCTACCACTCTTTGGCCCCGCAACCTTTCCCCGACACTTAGTTATCACGTTGCCAACACAGTGCCTTCTGTCATTAGCTTCTTTGCTTCCATTCGAGCTCTTTTGCACTATTGTGGCTCACTCCTTTCCCTATTGCAATGTTCATGTCCAGGCCAGTGTTCTTCTGTCTTTGCCTAAGAGTTGACTTGGAAGATGTGTCTCTTGTAGCTGCTGGTAAAGCAACTTTGCCACTTAAACCTGTGCATCGCTTCCCGCTTGTTCGTTCTGCTATCGCGACTTGTGTTTGTTGATTTTTGGGTAGCTTGGGAGGTACTCCAAGCTCTAGAGTTCAAGGGTTGGAGGTCAAAGCACAAGTAGGCTTGTGGGCTTAGAACCCAAGCCTGGGGTTTTGCACCCATAGATGTTTGGGCCAAAACCGTGATGAGTCTTCGACATGTGATGGATGAGGATGATAGCTTTGGCGAGATGATTCTAACGCAACGAGAATTATCGGATTCCGAGTTGTCGTTGAGGAGTTATGAATTTTTGAAGGCTAACGATGGGATTGCAAGTGTGTATGTAGGTCGGCCTAAGATGTTTTAAGCTTATGACAGTTGGAAACCCCTCATTATGATGTTTTATGAAGCGCCTCTTATTAGTATAAATAGACGGTGAGTGTGAGGCATTTTAGACATCCTTTGTGCAACAAAACACAAGTAAAGAACTCAGTGGAGGCAAGGCATTTTCTGGGTTAGCCGTAGTAAGAGAGAGGTAGAACCAACGTGGGAGAAGGAGGCTGTTTGAAACTTGTTTTATTGTGACTGAATGCTAGAGGAAGGGCCAAGTACCCTTGTTGGAGAAGTCGCAGCCTTAGCGATTGTTTAAGGGATTATTTGAGGATGGTATATCCTAGTTTAGGTGAGACGCAGGCCCTGTGGTCACATTAGAGCCACCGCAGGTTTGTTCTGGGCAAGTTGGGAGGGTCGTAAGGCCTATTCCAAGGTGCTGGAGCAAAGGAATAGGCAGTGTAGGCGAAGGGCTCAAGCAGGAAGGGAATCCGCAACAAATAAAGGGACCGTTGTATGGTTTTATTTTGGCTGTTAGGACTGGATTTTGTGCCCTAACCAGACCGAGAGTTGCAGTAGTCAAGAAGACCCTTAAACAGTGAGATGGAACAACGTTTGGTGTTTTGTTGGGTCAGTTTTGTGACCAGTTTTGGATCGTTGATAGGGCAACTTGTGGAAGTCAAAGAGGAGGGGTAGATCTCATGGTTTTGATGCCCTAAACCAATGACAGTTTCCACAGTGAGAGGACAACAAACTTGGAGGGAAAGTTTGATGTTTGTTGGGTCAAAGAGTTTGACCATTGATTGGATCAGTTTGATGAGCTGCTTGTAGGAGGCCTTAGGAGTTGTTTGGAGGAGCCCAACCAAGGTGACAACATGCACATCAGATGAGAGGCAAGAGAACAACAACAAGGAGTGTTGCAAATGTTCTCGTGGTTGATGAGTTGATGGTGTCCTAGGAGAGGACAAGTTGTTGATGCCCAAATTTGTGCAATAGCTCTTCTATTGCACAACAAAGGGAGGATTGGTGGAGTCTGTGGGCAATCATGTGTAAGGGTCTCCTAAGTGTGGGGATGCCCTAACTAGGTGCAGATGCTATAATGTGGATTTGGTCTCTCCTATACTCTTGGAGGGCAGCGTGACAGAAGACCAAGTGTGGACGAGATTGGGCACTTATGGTTTGCTGGAGGACATCGTGATAGTGTTCAAGTTGGAGCTCAGTGAGCAACACCTTGATGGACAAAGGTAGTTGCGAGAGAGGCAGTTGTTGAGCTCGAGGGTTGACGAACCAAAGGAGCAGTTGTGGAGAAGGACTTCTACAATAGAAGATCGGCAATGCTCCTAGCCTGTGTTTATTGTGGGAGATGGACATCTTGCATTGATAGGTGGAAGCCCTCTGTGCCCTATGTTGGTCTTCATCGGAGCAACGCAGGAAGGCCATAGAGGGCGGAAGTCCCTTAGTAGCTGAGGAGCAAAAGTGGGTAGTTGAGAGTTGTTGATAAGTGGAGCTTTGAACAACTCGATAGGAGTCTTAATGTGTTGTGGCCTTGATGGACTAAGGCACAACTAGAGAGTAGATTGTCAACTGAGATTCAGTGGCCAGATGGACTTGGAACATTGATAGAGGCAGGAGCTGCAGATCGGGAGCCGCACGACCGGGTAGGTACAGGGTACGACCGAGGGGAGCTAAGAGAGCATGCGACAACCTGATGGTTAGAGTATCTTGTGGAGGGTAGATTGGTTGTCGATGGACTGACACTAAGCCCCAATTTTGTATCTTGTACTAGTGGATGTATGAGGGCCATTATCCTTGGTACGGGAGCCCTAGGCTGTTATATTATATGCTTTTTAATATAATGAAGTTGGGTTGAACACTGTAAAAAGTTGCCTCTATTCTGTGCATGTGTGATTTACTGCTATTTATATTATGCTATGCAAAGTAGTTTTGTTGAGATTCTTGGTTTGGTAGCATTAAAGATTTTAAGATTCTATCCTAGACCCAAGATCATGGAAATTCAACAGTGTTTCCCACGGTTGAGTCCTTGTTTGTGCGCACTCTCAGCGCCCTCTGATCAGTTGCCTTCCAGATTTTCGGCTAGATCTGTCAACCTCGTTGGCAATGTTTTAAAACTCAGACTCATACTTGGAAAGGACTAAGGGTCAACTCCGACTCAAACTCTGACAATGGTTAATTTTGTTAGAAAATGTAAAGTAGCAGTGATTATAATTTATTTTCTTCAACCTTGATACTTGCTTGTGAAACTTAGTTATCTTCTTTATGTTCTTTAGTTAGATTTTTATATCAAACAATATCAAGAAACAATAACAACAAAAGAGGACACAGATATAGGCTCTTAGCCTGGGCAGAACCCCTCTAAGGATAAAACCCAAAAAGTCTTTGCTTCTTAGAATTTGCTTCAAATAAGACACAGTGACCCAATCCCCAGACCAAGGCCTTCTCCCATTATGAAGTCAACCCTTTCCACAAGACTTTCCCTTAAACTGCTTCTTTGTTGCAACTTCGTCCTGCTAGCAACTGCCTAGCTACTTGACTTAGCAACTTCGTCCCAACAATTGTTGCAAAAACCCTAATCTATCTTCCTTTAGAGACCTTCCTCGAGCAAAACAACTTTCCCAAGGTCAACAAGGTCAAGAGAAGGATTTATCTCTATCCATCAACTTGTTCCTGCAATTCTGCTCCCCATCAACAACTTTGTTCCCCAACAATTCAGATTTGCAACTATGGCCTCTTTTAAGTTCTAGAAACGGTAGCTTCTTCGCATGTTTTGAGTGAGATAAAGCCCATAAACAACAAATTTCATCCTCCCAGCTTCTCCTAGACTTTTGCTCTCCTTTTTGTTGAAATGTGTAACAAGGTTTGGTCTTCATAATATCTTATGTATTCTTGATTTCATGTATTTGATGTAAAAGAAAAAGGAGAAATTTTTGTTGTTATTTTATAGCATGGGTTTCGTGCTCAAACTCAATTTGTTTTTAGGTCAAAGCACCCATTGTGTGCTTCTAAGGTTAGCCATAGAGTCAAGGAGTCAAAAGAGTCATTGTCATATGTAATAAACCCTATTGGGCATTTTGTATCAAGTTAAAAGAATTTATTTGAGTCGAACTTGTGTCAGAAATCTCCCCAGGACCAATTCGGTTTGCAAGAGAAGAAGTCAACCGCATAAAGGGTAATTCGTATTCCTTGGAAGCCTATTTATAAGAAGCATTCAACCTCATTTGGGAGACAATCAATCAAGCTCATCTTTGAAACACAAGAAGAAAAGGATAACGAAGAATAGGGGGGCTCCAAGAAAGAAAATTGAAATATAGAAGACTATTTCCATGTCTAGTCTCTCACACGTGTGAATTGCAACTAGGGTTTCTGCAACTACAAAGGACGAAATTTCAGATATCCAAGTAAGGCCGAAATTTGTGATCAAAAGGTAAGACACATCATTCATTTGTCTGAGAAAGAAGAAGCAAGCCAAGCAAAGAAAAAAGGAGGCCTAAATTAGTCTCTATCACCCACACGTGCGAAGTTGCAGAAGATTCTGGAAGGTCGAAGTTGTTGGGGGTCGAAATTGCAGAAGTTGTTGGGGTTGAAGTTGCATTAGTTGCTTGAGAAGTTGTTGGAGGGTCAAAGTTTGTTGCTGGAAAGCTCATCAAGAAGGAAGGTTGTTTTGGTCTTGGAGGGGTCTCAGTCTTGGGTCTAATGGTCTTGGAATTCATCATTTGAAGACTCTATAAGAAGAGAAGAATTTCTTATGGGTTTTCCTCTCCAGGAGAGGTTTGGGCCTCGGCTAGTAGCCTATATCTTGTGTCCACTTTGTTCTTTTGATCTTCATGTGTTTGGTAGTTGTTTGCTGATTAAAACACGATAATAACAACAAAAGAAGAAGCTAATAATCATAAGAACTACAAGTTGAAGTTAAAGAATATCACAAGTTACCAAAGTAGTGGGAAATCACCCCTCATCTAGTTGCCCTAGATTTTTGAACACTTGACCCAACTTTCCAGCTACAGATTGAACTCTTTCCTTGACAGATCAAACTTGTGAGTGAGTGTGTTCAAATGAGGTCGAACTGCTTCCTTTATCGCCTTCTCAAGGGGTCAGATTCCCTCCTTTAGGCTGACTTGAGGGCTCCAGGGTCAACTTGTACTCTTGGGGATTCCAGGACTTTTTAGACTCGAAAATAATTCTTTTTACAATTACAAACTGCCCGGAAGGGTCTAATAAACATGATGTTCACTCCTTTGACTCATGACTGTAAATCCTAAGTCCTAACAAACCCTAGTAGCATGAAGAACACGCTTTTACCTAAATTACCATCAATAATGAACATGAAACCCATGCTTTGATAATGATAATTATGTTGATTTGGGGTAGCATCGGATGTTCTCTAGGCCTCAAATTTTGTAGGGAGGCTTGGGCATATGTATTCCAAAGAACTAAGAAAGTGTTTTGGAAAATTCTGCCCAAAAACATTTTTATTCAAATAATTAATATTTTTTAATGGGCCCCTAAGTCTAAACTTAATAAATTAAAAATATTAATGGGTATTAATCTAATTGTGGGTGTAACTTCTAGAAGAAGACGAGGATCAAGCTAAAATGATCGTAGCCATTGATTAGCTTTTAATTTGGGCCGTTGAATGTCAACGAGAAGATTATTTAAGGAAGCTTGAGGGTCATTTGGAAAACACGCCGAGAGATCAAGAGATTGAATTTTTGAAGTGAGAAGTTCTCAGGAGGAGATTTTGATCGAGTAGATTTCTTGCAGTTGAGGGGCAGAGATAACATCCATAGAGAGTTTTTCTTAGCCAGAGAATCATCAACAGAGAGAGGTAGAGAGTGATCCAGTAGCTCTCATGTAGAGGCTGACTCAGGGCCACGCAGAGGCAGCGCAGAGGGCGAGAGAGTCCGAAATTTTGTAGCAGAGTCAGTTTTAGAAGCCGGTAGTTGGGGTGTGAGACAGAGAGGCTGAGAGTAGTGACTCCTGGCAGAAAATCGATCAGCTGGTTGGGTGACACAGTGTCTAGAAGGGCTGGCGCAGGGACTGCGTGAGGACTGCACAGAGGTAACGTAGGGCCTGTCAGAGGCACCTCATCCAGTAACCAGATCAACCGGATTTTTTCTCATGATTGTGTGAGGTAATCTCACAAATATTTATGCCAATATTTCTCTCTCTAGAACTGAAGAACCCTTGAGGTATTTAGAGATGTATTCAAAATTTGCTACTGCTTAATAATAATAAACCGTTAGATTTGCTGCACCGGTTTTCCCGCATTGGATTTTTCCGGGTACATTTGTCCCAAAATAACGGTGTTATTGTGTTGTATTTTCTTGCTTTCTCAGTCTCTTGTTTCTGCATATAAATTAATTAAGTGAAGGCTGCAGTGTATGTATTTCAATATTTGTCCTGGGAAACTATAAATAACTTTTAAATAGAGGAAGGAGGAATGACCTGTTATAGAGTTTTATGAACCCAATGTTTCGGACTACCAAGTGATTCCATCATCAGTCATCAGGGGATGCAACCATAGATATTCTAGATTTGTAATATTTAATAAGGAGTTTACATGTAACATTTTAAACAATTTTGATAACAGATATATATATATATATATATATACACACACACACTCACACACATACATACATGTATAAAAAAATATTAATAACTATATAGAGAGATTATATTTAATGAGGGCATGTATTAGCATTTTAATGTGGAGAATGTGAATGTCAACTATGTATATATTATATAAAACCAATGAAAATAAAATATGGTTACAATGAAAATATTTTGTTGGTATTTTTCTAAAACCAACATATGTCAAACTTAACTCCAAATATACAAAGAGGTAAGAAGAACCAAATCTATCAAGGTGTAAATTGTTCCTTAATTTTTATAGTCAAAAAAAATATTTGCATTTTGAGATCAAATCCGTCTAAATACTTAATAGATCCAAAGTTAACAATAAATTTATACTAATAATTATTAACTCAAACTAATTTAATAACATAAAAAATTCAATTAATAATTATTAATGAGATATCTTAACATATATTTATTAATAAATAGTGATAGGAATTTAAAATACATTTATTCCATTATTAATCTCATATTTTAATAATATATGATAGGATTTATTTAGAAAAATAAAAAAAGAATTTAAAATACTTTTATATAATAATATTATGTTTTCAACTCTTTATTAGATTTAATTTTTATAATTAAATATATTAAATTTTTTTATATTATATTTTGTGGTTAAATGTTTTTAAAAAAGAATTACTATTAAATTTTATGATTTTATTAGTACATAATTTTTTTATGATTTTATGTTTATTTTTCACTAATTTATATTTATATTTAAATTATACTTTAATCTATCCTCCTCTCTTTTAGAATAATTTATCTTCGTGGTATTCTCCTCATGTTTGTGACATTTTGTATGGTATACTTATTCTTTTGATATAATGGTTTTCTAAAAGAGACATTAGTTTTATATTTCAATGTTAGATATTAAAAAGTTTAAAATATTTTGGACTCGGGGTGAATGGGTCTAGTATTAAATATTCATTGTTGTATTCTTAAATATATATTTTTCCAGTTATTTATTGAATTCCTAAATGTTTCCATCTACTTAGTTTAAACAAATATTAAATACTAAAAAGTGCAATGTTTTTAATTAAATATATTAAAATATTTCTTTTTTTCTTAAAATTATGTATATATATATATATATATATATATATATATATATATATATATATAAACATGTAACAAGATTGTTAATTATATATATTCATTCCTATTTCGTCATAGAAATTCTTAATCTGTAAATGGATTAAAATATCATAATTTATTAATACCAAATGTCCAAAAAATCATAACTTATTTTAATAATACTATAATTTATCCATACCACATGCTCGAAAAAGAAATAACTACTTTGGAAATAAATCTCATTCTTTCATTTATGTATAGTATTAAAATTATTCTAGGATATTCTATAGAGGTTAAATCCTTACCATCCAACTAATAATTATTGACAATTAAACCTCATTAGTAGGTTTGAAACGTTGACCATCAATCATTGCTTGCTTATGTGATCTATGTGAAAGCTTACTACAAATATTATTGACAATTAAGTTAAAATTTAATTTAACTAAATTATAATTTTATTTTTAAATATTACTAATTATAAAGAAAATTAATATGTAAGTTAACATATATACATAATTAATATGTAAGTTAAACATATATACAATAAAAAAAATAACAAGATTTCATTGACATTTAACCTATTTTAACTTTGAGGTTTTAATACAATATTAAGCAAGCATTTCTAAATTATATTGACTGAAAAAAATATACATCATGTACAATTGTGAGGTCCATCTCTGCCGTAGTGTGAGGTAGCCATAGCGAATGACCAAAATATATCTTCCCCTGAGAGGGAAAACCAGAGTTACATAAGAGGGTTAAGCCTCGCAAATTTTGGACAATTAAATGAGGGATAAGAACAGTGGTGACTTGCAACAAGACTAAGAGCTCCTTAGTCTCAAACTTGGCGCTCTTAGGTTGAAGAAGAAGGGTGTTTTAAATAGAGGAGGAATGACCTGTTATAGAGTTTTATGAACCCAACGTTTCAGACTACCAAGTGAGTCCATCATCAGGGGATGTGACAATGATATTCTAGAGATATTCATGATGTATCCAAGAGCTATATTTTTTAAGTTATATATATAGGTTATGAAGGAGTTAATCTAAGAAATTGGGTTGGCCAATCTCCACTAAGTTTGTTTATATAAAATTTTTATTTTAATTTTTTAATTTTTTAATCATTTTAATTAATCAATTAGTTTGTTTAATTAATTAATTAATTTGTTTTAATCAATTCCTTATTTAATTCCCCTGATGATGGACTCACTTGGCACTCTGAAACATTGGGAGGGCCTCCTTTGCTCACAACTCTCGTAGTTTAGTGTGTATGCATTTTATTTATGTTATGTAGTAATAATCTGTTCTTACAGCGAATGTACTCTTTCTGATATATCAACAACAAATGATTGAATGAATTAGTTTCATGTTGGTGTCTGAATTTCATTTAAATTTGATTTATAATGTTGAGTGAAATTTTGAGTTTGTTGTAAGTTTGATTTTTCCATCTTTTCCTAATCAACTTCAGCAATACTAAGAGTTGTAGAGGGATGTTTCAATCCACTCCATAGCATTTGTTGCTAAATGATTGATAACGGAAGGAGCCATTAGTTTTGTATGATTGACCAGTTAGATTAATCAGCACTCACAGTGTTAAGCTTGCATATATTTTGCGCAACATCTCACAAGATCACTTGCCCTAGGTTGATGATTTATTTATGTTATAGCTCTTGGATACATCATGAATATCTCTAGAATATCTATTGTCACATCCCCTGATGATGGACTCACTTGGTAGTCCGAAACGTTGGGTTCATAAAACTCTATAACAGGTCATTCCTCCTCTATTTAAAACTATCCTCACCTGTATGGATTCATTATATAAATAACTTGTTCATGTAAATCTAACAAGTAGGAGAAATATCATCAGTTGCTGTAGTAGGGATTCTGGTTTAGGATTTTTCACATGGTATCAGAGCTGCAGGTGGAACAAGAAGAGCAGTGCCATAAAACCCAATGCTGAGTTGAAGAGGGAAATCGAAAAGCTGTAGGAGGCATTAATTCGAAACCCTAGAGTGCTTGCGCAGTTCTTAGCCGGAGGGCTGAAATTTCGAGGCAGTTTCTCTCTGAGTGAGTTGACGGAGAGAAGGGCTTCCAGGTCGAGTTTTTGCCAGGGCAGAGGGAGCAGCGCAGAAGCCTCATTATGAGGAGAGATGGTGGGACACAGATTGAGGGAAATTCTTCCTCGGAGAATTCCTAGCCAAGGAGTTCAAATTCTCTAGAGCTGAGCAACAATAAGGGGCAACAATTTGACTAGCTCCAGTAAGGAGTGCGTAAGCTAGCCCAGCAACAACACAGAGGAAAGAGGAGATTTTCGACATTTGTGGCAGAAATGGCAACCAGTGGCTTGATGGATCAGGACAGGTTGGGTGGGGCATCCAACTATGTCATCTAGAAGGCAAGAATGTCGTTCCTTCTAGATGAGCATGCCCTTAAGACATACGTTGACAACGTGGTGGCTATCCCTTCAGATGCAGATTCGTTGAAGAAATACAAGGCCGAGATGTCGAAGGCAAAAAGAATGACCCTCGACGGAGTGAAGGATCATGTGGTCTGTAACATTGCTAGCAGAGGGGGCTGCTAAGGAGATATGGGACACTTTGTCTACGTTATATTAGGGATCTTTCGAGCAGCGGAAGTTGTACCTTGAGCAGAAACTGAGATCTTCTCAGATACAGAAAGGGGAGCGTGTGGATCCATTCCTCACGAAGCTTCAGGAGACCTATGATGAATTGTCTGTTGTGGGTCATACATCTCAAGATTCAAAGTTGGTTAGACTGGCCCTCATTTCCACCTCAGATGAGTGGCAAGTCTTTGTCCAGAGTATCTTGGGCAGAGCAGCTTTGCCAAACTGGGATGAGATGTGGGTTGGCAAGTCTTTGTCCAGAGTATCCTGGGCAGAGCAACTTTGCCAATCTTTACCTAGTTGTAAGAATTTGAAAGAGAGATTTCTCACCATAGATTAGACATCTATTTAAAATTTACCAAGATATCTTGCATTTCACATAGTCTAAATTTGCATCATCTCATTTTACATCAACTTGATTTGTGGGTATTCTATCTTACTTGCAATTCTATTGTCTTGTTATCTAAGCTTATGCTCATGGCTATTTGATATTGTTAGGTTTTATTTGAGCATTTCTTTCAAAGAACAACCTTTCCTTTCTTGCAAGTTATATCCTTAATCTTATTGCTCATATTTTCAAGTTGTTTCTTGCCCTAACATCTATTTGGCATTTTCCATTCTTGCAATTAACTATATCTTGGAAGACATATTTTACGTGCAAATGTTATTATTTTACTTTGAGCCATATTATTTCTTGCAAGTATATTGGCACTGGTCTACTCACACATAATTTTCTTGCAGGATTTATCTTGTTGAATTCATTTGTGTTATCTACATTGTTAATACTTATATGCTCATGGTTATGTGAATTTGCTTATCATTTATTTGCTTTCTAGTTATCTTTCAAGTTGTTGAATGGTGAATGTTCTAATGTATTAACTATTTCCTAGAACTTGTTACTTGAGCAAGCCTTCCCTCAGAATCCATCATTAGGGTCCACCTCCCTTGGCTTTAGCTAGGAGAGAGCCTAGACGGAGAGTTGGGATTAGGTGACAACCCTTTCTCTGAGCTTTGCCACCAAGGCCACACCCAGTGGGGTTGAGGATTTTTCCCACATTAACTTAGGTGTGTAAGTGAGGCGGCAACATGACACATTACTTGTCATATGCAACCGAACCTCATGCCCAAATATTCATGAAAAGCTTGCTCAGGACATTGAATGGTAAGCTGAATACTTTTGACACGCAT
Organism: Pinus taeda; assembly: GCA_000404065.3. NCBI lineage: Eukaryota > Viridiplantae > Streptophyta > Pinopsida > Pinales > Pinaceae > Pinus > Pinus taeda. Next base: position 37,276 of record APFE030363497.1, on the reverse strand, counting down.
TTCATTCTTGAGATGCTTGGTCAAGCAAAGGTCGGCTCGTACTGTGTTGGATAGGAGATCCAAACTGTCCACAAGGTTTTCCACAAGTAGTCAAACCTATAATCAAAGATGAAGTTGGAGCTCTCCAAATGATGATTTTGTAACTGTCCAGGAGATGAAGTTGCAGGTCTATGAAAGATGATTTTGGAGCTCTCCAAAAGACGATTTGATGAAGTTGCAGAGAGATCACAAGCTTGCAAAAGTAGCATTTGAAGCAGGGAGCCGAGGTCTTCACAAGCTTCCCAAAGATGTATCTTTTGGAAAGTCTTCAGAACTTCAATTGTCAAACATAGATATGTTATGAAACTTTATTTGACCAAGAAGTTTCCTTGCTACATAACATCTATCGAAGTTGTTGTATTCAAGCATACCAAGAAGTAAGCACATGTTTTCCCTGCTCCATCAAATGATTAATGTGAGCCATTTATAGCAAGATATTATTCATCTGAATCTCCAACAATTCACTTTCAATTCCTTGAAGAAAAGCTCCAAACAGAAGGGTGAGAGGATTTGGTCCTTTACCGTAGCATCCTAGGTCTTTATCACCCTTGAGTTCCTCTAGTAAAGCTATATGATACATTCTTTGTTTCTTGTTGCAAAATTTTCTTCCTTGAAGCTTGAAGCAACACACTTTCAGATAAAGGCCCTGTTGTCCCAATAGCATGAAAGTCTTTACTTCTTACATTTACAATCATATCCCTTGGGATAGTATACAACTGTAGAAATGCCTTTATTATTACGATTGTATGTTTCCCTTACTCTACTTTGTAAAACAAACTGATCCATTCAGAAACCTCCAATCAATGAACTTTGCAAATCTGTAACTTTCCCATATTATGTCCAATTAATGAACATGTCTTTTGACATGTAGAGGAGAGGATAGGCTTTCAAATGAATGGTTGCATGCTTAGTTCCAGAGCCAGATTCATCTCTTCAATAACTTATGAAGTTCCAACTATCTTGCTGACAAGGAAAACTTGACTGCACATTTTCGTATTTGCAGTCCTTGAAATCATATTCCTTCCGTTTCTTTCACAATCTTGGAAAATCTTATAGGGTGGCATTCTGGTTATTAAAAAATCATTTTATTGGAAGAATTTTTTCCATTTAAAGACAATTTTTAATGGAAGCCGAGGCCTTGTTCATAATGATGTTCCACTTAAATTGAATTTTGTCCTTACATAGGTTTTTAAGGTGCTAACTAACACTAGCACAATTCATCAACAACTGACAGATTTTAATCTTCAAAGCAGTCCACTGACATTCAGATCACTAGACACCTTGCACCTGGCAGAAGAGTTGATTTGTTGAAACTCAGATCTTTGCCAGCCAATGATGCACGAATGTTTCAACAAGCCTAGAAAAAGATATATAGTACTTTCACACAGGTCAGTGCCATTTAGATCAGAAAAATGCAGAAGCATTTAAATTAGGGTTAATTTAATGCAAAAAATGCGTGAACAGAAAAATCAGCTTAAATATGTATATAAGCACATTAGAAATATCAATCAACACAAATATAAATCAGCAGCATGTAATCATCGAGTTAACTTGAAAGAATAAAACTAAGAGAAAGCTAAGGTCACATAATGAGCCTCGATAAAGATCTTTAGGTTGGTCCTCAAGTTGGTTGATTTGGGGGTTGTTGAAGAGTTCACAAGAACCATTATGGTGTCTAGGTTGATCTTAGCCTCCTAGAATATAATAAATGGGTGTTGACCACGTTGGATTTAAGACAAACTTAGAAACACAATTATACACAATAATAATGATTACAAAGTGAGGTCAATATTGTTCTCAAGTAAGGTTTACTTTATTATCACAACATCCCGCCGTAAGTTGAGCTAGATGTGATATGGAAGATTGATGAATACAAATGAAAGGGTGGGTTTATAGATATCATATACCCAACTGAAATATAGGGTATGTCCCATTCAGAACATCCTCCAATTTGTACATAAGCTCTCTGTACATAAGCTCTCAGAGAGAGAGAGAGCATTACATCATAGCTTCCCTCCTTAATGTTGAACATGGGCCATATAATGCAGATGTCACATATAATCCCCCTTGAATGATATGTTTCCCCACACCAACATAGCACCACAACCTAGTGAAGGTGGTCTTTGGTAGAGGTATAAAAGAAAAATCCATTGACAAAAGCTAAATGGTTGAAGGTACAAAGAGTGGCTCAATCTATTCTTGGAAATGGAGCTGCTGAATGTAGTACATCCAAAAAGGACTAACATCATGATGTGGAAAGAAGTGATCCACTATAATATGTTGAGACATCATCTATGGAAGATTATCCATAGAGTGGTTTCGGTTGGATTCTCCCTAGAGAAAAAGTCATAACCTCACCAGGGGGAGTATCTAAGGAAACTATCAAGCAAGGCACCCCTTCAGAAAATCTTTGTCCTCAAAGCATATTGTGGTAGTGCTTGATATCATTTTTTTTTGTCTTGTAATGTCTTCTCGTGTTTCACGATTCTTGAAATTGACATCTTTGATGATAAAATACGATGTGAACTTTTGAGTGTGGTACAAAATTGTCGTATTGTGAAATGATCTAACCATCCCAATTTAATCTTCCATGAAATCTTGTGATTACTGTAAACTTGGAATGAATTGTTATCATAAGATTGGATTATGGTGACATTGATATTCTTGGGAACATAAGTCACTTGTTTTTGGTTTGAGTCATAGGGATATGCCAATTGGTTGAAATTTCTACTTTTATGATTTGGGTGTTGATAAGGAGTTATTGTGGTCTGATTTCCCCTTAACCTGTTTCTGGGGATTTCTTGATTTACTTGAGGTATCTAATTTCCTTCAGGTACAGAAATCACTTGGTTAATTGCTAGATATTCACTTGAAATTTTTGTTGTTTGAATTGCAACTTCTCAGTACGTCTTCGCTTCGATTGGATTGGGATCATTCTGTATCATGATATTATCTGGATTAGTGTTTGTTCCATTTTTTTCAACTTGAATTTGCACGTTTGAAGATTTTGATACTTGCTTTTCGATAAATTGTTGTACTTTGTTTTCCAATGACTTCTTGTCCTTCTTAAGCTTCTTAATTTGTGTAAGTAATTGTTGGCTTTGGTCCTTGAGGCAAGAAATTTCTTCATTTTTGTCTGCAATAGTTTTGTCAACTTCCTTTTGCATATTCTGCATTGATTTTCTTAAAAAATTACTTTTGAGATATCTTCTACGCCTTCTGTTGCTACTGAATCTTGCTTCAATGTAATGTCCTACAGTGTTATTTTTTTTTTTTGTAGGAGAATGTCAAAAACTTTTTTCGTATTTAAGATGAAGGACCCCAGAGTTTCCATCTAGGGTGAACCCAGAATAATGTCACCTTGATCGCCCCATATGGATCGAGCAAAGAATTATGATATAAATGTATAATTCCCAATGTTTAATTGTAAATCGGTTATGTCACATTGCTTTGTGTTCTACTGGTCTAATTTTTCAATTATATTTGACTCAAGAATCACCAATTAATTTGTGAGTTTAGGATTTATATATTTTTTCTCGGTGGGAGATATAGAAATAGTAACATCTTTTCATGCCCAAGTCACCTTAATTCAGAATAGCACTGGAGCATAGCTATCTGAAGTTTTGGAAAATCTTCCTTTCTTTTTTGTTATAGACTCCATTCCTTTCTCCTCTGTGATTGACTCCATTTATTCTTCCCTCAACACCTGTAATAATAAGCTTAATGCTTTATGGTATAAGTGTTATTTTAGTTTTAAAAGATAATTTTACACTTGGTCCTGTTTTTTCTTTGAAAGTATATATATTATATATGTGTGTGTGTGTTTAACTTGAATATAACCCTTTTATATCAACCTAGATCACCATTCACCTTTCTAATTAAGTGTCTTGGTTCTTGTATAACCAATAGACTATAAAATGGTGACGCATGAATGTTGTGATTGACAACCCTCGATTTATGGAGGAAATGATCTTTTTAACACTCAATTCTTTATTATAATTGGATCTCTTTAACTCCTTGAAATTGAAGGCTTGAAACAACGACTAGCACTGTAATTAAATGTTAAATGCCACAACCTTTTGATTAAATATGAACCAACAGTACAGATTCTCCTCAAGTCACAAACTATATTCATTGGTTATCAACACCATTGATTTGGTAGTTATGTGGCATTGATTTGGAATGGTGCCAGGTGGCTCCCTTTGCAGGTAATCAGATATTTGACTCGGATTTTTATTATGGTTTGAAATTGTTGCGACTATGATTGTAAGATGCAGTGATGGTGGCTGTAGGAGGGGACAACAGCTGAAGGATTAGCCGCTAGTGCGTGGCCTGAAATCCGAGAAATGGTGGCATGGGAGAAGCGAGCTGTCTATGGGCCGCAGGATGCTGTGTATAGCGGAGACAACGCTGTGCAAGAAATATGGCAGCTTCTTGTGGCGGCAGGATGCTGTGTACAGCGGGGGCAACACTGCAACAGACATGGTGGCTTGCTGCGGCGGCAGGGTGCCGCGTACGTTGGTGGCAAGGACACTATGCAACAAAGATGGCAGCTTGGCGGACGCGCAGGATGGGGGCTGCTTGCTAGATGGTTGTTGTGACAGCAGTCGACGGTTGCACGATAGCCACAGTTCGACGACTGTTTTTTTTAATTCTTTTATATGTAATCCTGTTTTATTTTTTTAATATAATCCTTTTTTTTAAATTATATATATTTTTATTTTTATATTTAGTTTTTTCTCTTTTAATGGCCAAAAGGTTGACGGTATAATGGAGAACCTCCAAAAACTTTGTGTAGCTAAAAGCCTCAATCACAATGGCAACGAACTTGACGAAAGTTTGATGGCCAAAGGCCAGATCAAATTGCCTAATGGCTGTGAGTGGAGAATGATGCTCTGATACCAATGTAATGAACAAACTTCATACCCAACGTAATATTGAAAATATATGGAATATGTAATTATCCATTATAGGATTATACATATATTTATATATAAGAAATGTTGAATGTACAAGAAATATAATATGTTAGATTACAAATGGAGCCCTGCTTATATACTAGGCAAGGTTCCTTTTCCTGAATAATCATGTCCTTTAAGACATGTCTCTTCAATATGCTAATTATTTATTAATTATACTTAATATTATGTTCATAACAACCAGTTGAATTTGGTAAAGAGCTTGTATGGTTCCTATAGTTTTCGGTTGCAGAACTAATGCAGCTCTATTTTGAATGTTGAAAATGGTAAATGTTTTATAAAGTAAACAACTAGGAATCTGTAGGACTTTGAGGAGGTAAGAGGAGTGGAAAGCAAAGACAACTGATCAAATGTAAGGGTAGAGAACTGTTAGTGAATTTGTATGTTAGGCAAGGTTAGTCAGGCATAGTAAATAATGTCCTGTGGCATAAAAGTTTCATTTGTATATTTCATTGCCAGGGTTTACAACTTTTTGAAAGTGATCTTTGGCGAGGTTAGTCAGACTTAACACATAATATAAAGTTTCCTTTTTATATTTTATTGCCAGGGTTTACAACATCGAAATCGTGAAGTGTTTTTCCATCTTCATGGAAATATCTAATGAAGTCACTTACATTCACACATCCAGATCTGCAAGGACCTTAAGGATTTTGTATTTGGATGTATTTTCTTGCTTCAAACTTTCATAGATTACCTATTTTGAATGGAGAGACACTTAATTTTGTTGTGTTTTTATACTCACTTATATTGGATCCAACTACACGTAAAGTTAGTGAATCAATTATTATTCTTTTTTTATTAGTCTGCGCTGAAATTTTGGATGATTTTTCTACAGGAGTTGCAGTTCAGGTGACAAACAGACCAGGTCCTCAATTACTTGGAGCCAATGGTCGTGATGATGGTCCAGTAGTGAGTATATTTCATTGCACACACTTTTATTCTCTATAATAGCTTTTAATTGGAAAACATTCATTGTTACTATTTTAGATCCGCAAAACTAGGTACCTGACATTGTTTAATGAATATGATTTTTTTTACTTAACCTCTTCTTGAGCTACTTTATTTAATAAGATATTTCAATCATTTATACATTAATTTCAATGACGGGATGCCTTTGCTTCATTAGACTCGCTTTTCTTTGATTAACCTTCTCTTCTGAAGTACACTTACGCTGGAATGTTGTTAATTTTCAATTTTTGATATACGGAGAACCTGCACAATTGAACTGTGCATCTGTTATGCAACATTTTCTTATGATCAGGCTGTTGATGTGTATACTGAGTATGCATAATGACAGGGCAAATCTTTGCCTTCTACATGTTGTATCTATTTCATTGATGCCATGTTTCTGCTAAGTGTGTGGATTGAGTTGCTTTTGTTGTCTGGTCAATGGTTGACCGAGTGGATTATTCTTGCCAACAATGTGGAAATACTATACAATGTGATAATTTGATCCTTGATTTGTTCACCTTGCTTCCAATTATTTTCTTTGTGTCTTCAATGGTGCTGATTCCTATTCATCCTTGACTTGTCTTGTTGAAATTGTATCGTTTCAAAATTTTAACCTGCTCTTATCCATTTTGTTATAGATCACAGCTCGCAATACGGATGGGACATATAGAATATCATTACAAGCACGTGATTCCCGGCCTTTTGTTTTAGGAGTAAGAATCATTCAACGTCAGACTGTTGAACAGGTAGATTGATTTACTTTTTTGAAATCATCTTTAGTGATATCGAAATTTTCTTCATTAAAATAAGGATATTCTTTACACCATTCTAGTAATTTTGTTGCTATTTCCTTGTAAAATCCAACAGAAAATCGTAGTGTTTATTCTGCTTAGAATTATTTTTGCTTAATATATCCCTAATACGCACACACTTTGACAATTGTTATATTGCTTTCAGTGATTTCACCCACGTTTCTAAATCAACTGCCCCAGTATGCTCTGAACTGATTCCTTTATATCAATCTCTTACATTACTTGTAATATATGCTACGAAATCAACTGTTGTAGAGATTTGGTATTCTCTCTTTTTGCTACTCGAACCAGTTCTCTCATTCTCCTCCACTCTAATGATCTATTTCAAAACGCTTTGTAAAGTTTTGTGAATAAAATGCTTTACATCGCTATTAATTAATGCTGTACATGCATTTTTGATCTGAAAATGGAATGTACTTGTTTAAGGGTGCAAGGTATCCATTTCCCATAATTTCAAATGTGAGTTATACACTCCAAGTGACCTCTGAAAATGTGAAAACTTCTTATTTCTTATACAGAGATAGACTGTAGGGGCATTCACCGACATGTCACCTCTAAAGAGAGGATGAGTTCCAGAGGCTACGTGGCCTCTACAGGCTCTGCCTAAAGAAATAACGAAGTAAACACTTAGAAGTCTTTGACATACACATACTTGAAGTTTGATGTCTTGCAGAATAAGACAAATAACTTTCTGCAGCTGAATAGGTGATTATGTGTGTATGCAAGTTATGTATATTTGTTGTTTAACACTTTATATCAGTTTTGTTTAGCATATCATCTTTAGCAATTAAAGACATCAAAATGATAAAGCAGTTCACCCCTTCTGGGCTACATCTGCTTGACCAAGCCTCTCCGACTAGGCATGTCCTCTTGTATTAAAAATGCTACAAAGGCTAATACAAGAATATTAGTGTCTCGAAAGACAGATCTGACTGTAAATACAGAATTAGAAGATAGGAATTAGTTGAACATGCTCTTTCCCAAGCACTAAACAATGAAATTGTACCTGATACAGTACTTTCCCCAATTGGCCCTGGTGGCCCTTTAGACTTGCATGGAGAATTTCGAGGTGAATATGACCTCAATGGGTTCTGAAACCTTTGCCATTAGACTCAGAAGGTCGAAAATAGCAGACATAGGTTTTTGAATCACCAAAAATGGATGAACATAGCCCCCAAACAACTCAAGCACTGAAATGGCCCTGGTGGCCTTGAAAGCTTCCCTGAAGCTAAACAGTGAGAAGAATGCCTCAATAGGCAAAACGAGCTGTAAAAATGGATTCAGAATACTGAAAACCTTTAGGAATGACCTTCGTTCCACATTCATTGGCTGCACAATTTCCAATGTAGCTCCCAAACTGATTTGGCCCTAATGTCTCCTGGAACTTCCACGAAGCAAAAACACCTGCAAATAACCTCAGATGGCTGGGAAACCTGTGCCAATGGCTTCAGAAGGTCGAAGAGACCCAAAATAAAAAAAAAAAATCGTCCAAAAAGGACTTTCCTAGCCAAAGTTATGGCTCATTAAAGTTTCTCTACTCTGCCCTAGAAAAACTCCAGATAAAACTGGCTAACTGCCAGATAACCCCGACAAATAGGCAATTCCGCCATTTTTGGAGCGCTCCGCCAAAAACTCCGCCATAATGACCGTGACTACCAGCTAACTGTTAGTGGCTTTCAATGCGCATGTGAACATTCCTGGCGGTTTTGGGTTTACGTCAGAGTTTGAGCCGAACTTTTGGTTGAACTGTTTGTTTACCCCCGTTGCCTCCGCATGTGAACGCAACAAATGCGGTTGCAGTTGCATTTTATATGCCGGCGGTCAGTGTTCTGGCCCACGGTTATGGGCGTGTAGTCACATATACATGGGGGCTGACCCTTAGGGGCTGGCCCCGTTCGGCCCCGCCCTTAAACAAATTCAAACTTTAAGACAAGTTTGTTCCCCCCATATATCAAGTGCCAACCATATGGTCTAACGGTAAGGCGTGGGAGTGTTATAAGACAGGTCGTGTGTTCAAACCTCTCCATTGCCAAATTTTTAACGCATATGCACCCATAATGCTGATGTCACCCTAGGCCACATGGTGGCCTCCGGGCTTGCCATGTGGCTCCCTGCCATTGGTTGCCCCAAAAGGAATATTTCTAAGAATATTCTTTTTAATTTTTTTTTTTTGAAAAAATTCAAAAATTAAGAGTCATTGGGCGATTTTGTTTTTGGCATAACTTCTACATACGGAGATCGTTTTTCGAACCGTTTGTGGCGCCAGAATCAGGAGGAGGAGCTCTATCCGGTCGTTTAGGTTCGAACCAGTTTTGAGCACTTCATTTTGGAGCATTTTACGACACTTGGTCCTGAGCTCCTGATCAATTTTATACAAAAAAGGGTTGGTATAGCAGCATCCACAAGCATGGGGATGATAATGAAAATCCCTGTTCAACTATTTAAAATTTTTCCATCCTGGGCCAAAAATAATGAGAGCCATTGAAATTGAGCAGTCTAATAAACTGTAGCATAAACCTATTGAAATATGTAACAAGGTTAGGTCTTCATAATGACATATGTAATCATGATTTAATGTATTTAATGAAAAGAGAAAGATAAATTTATTATTGTTATTTTTGAGGCACGGGTTTCATGCTCAAGGGAGATTTATCTTTTAGATCAAGCACCCATTGAGTGCTTCTAGGGTTTGTCATTGAGTTTACAAGTCAATTGAGTCATTGTCATGTATGAAAGACCCTTTTGGGCATTTTACATATTGTAAGGAAAATTTATTTGAGTCAAAAGACCCTCCAAGACCTCGTCATGGCGCAAAGTTCAAGTCGGCCTACATGAAGGGACAAGTCAGCGTAAAGATAGCAATTCGTACCCCCAAAAGCCTATATATAAGAAAGAACTTGACCTCATTTGAATACACTCTCAAGCAAGTTCAATTTCGTCAAGATAGAAGCTGGAAAAGGATGAAGAAGGAGAAGAAGAACAAGTTCGAAGTTTTTGGGCCTCTCTCTCTTTTGTTAGGGTTTCTATAGTCACTAGGCAAGATGAAATTCCGAAGCTGCAAGATCGACGCTGTGAAGCTGCTTCTAGGTCGAAGCTGTGAAGTTGCTAGGTTGAAGCTGTGAAGCTACTTCTAGGTCGAAGTTGTGAAGCTGCTAGGTCGACACTGCTGAAGCTGCATCAAGGTCAAAGTTGCTGAAGTTGCTAGGTCAAAGTTGTAGAAATTGTTGCTGGGGTCGAAGTTGTTGGAGAAATTGCTGGAAGGTTGAAGTTTGTCGCTGGAAGTTGTTCAAGAAGGAACTCTGACGTGGTCTTAGAGAGTCTTGGTCAAGGGTCATAAGTCTTGGAATTCGTCAATTGAAGTTCTATAAGAAGAGAAGAATTCTGGTGGGTTTTCCTCTCAGTTGGAGAGGTTTTGGCCTTGGCTGATCACCTACATCTTGTGTCCTATTGTTCCATTGTTCTTTATGATTTGGTAGTTGTTTGATGATAGAGAACGCTAATAATAATAAAGGAAAGGTACCAGAGCTAAGGTGACAAGGCAAGGAAAGGTAAGGAAAAACAACTTAAAGAAGAACACTGGAGGGCTGAAGCACTATAAGATCATCTAGAGTATCAATCATCAAGAAGGTCTATTCATATCAAGGATCATAATATCTCAAAGATAGAAGATCTCAAAACCCTAGCTCATCCAAAGAAGGGTTATACACTTGAAGCATTGTTGGGAAGCTTGCACATCATTATTGAAGAAGAAAGGATCGAAGTAATTTTGGGTCTGTTTTGGGCTATTCTTGTTCACACGTGCGAGGAGATTAGGGCTTATTTGTTGTAGCAAAAGTTGAATTATTATAGTCACCTAAGGAGGCCAAAAACAAGTGAAACACAAGCCATCTTGAAAGTCGAGTTGCAAAAGAAGAAGCCTCTATCCAAGCAAAGAAGTGAGAAGGGTAAAATCTTTGTCTTTCTCCTACATGTGCAGAAACTAGGGTTTTTGTAGTGAAAAAATTGCAGTCAAATTGCTAGGGTCGAAAAAGAGTTTGAATAAGAAACTGCAATTATTGGAAGGAAAATTTGACTGAAGTCGACTTTGAGAAAGGGAAGCTCATCAAGGAGAAGGCGTTGTCATCATCATCAAGGAACCAAGGTGATCTCCCTCTCTTTGAAGGATCACTTTTGTAGGAAGACATCTTAATCAAGAAGACATCTACTATCAACATCATCATCAAAATCAAGAAGGCATCAAGTTGAAGATATTATCATTAAGAAGTATCTTCACAACTAAGTATATTTATGTCCACATCTGAATCTATCAAAATGTCTTCATTTTGCAAGGAAAGCAACAAATTGGTTGGGTCATCAAACTTTCTTGCATGGAAGAAAAGGACAAATTTGATCCTCATAGAAAACGAAGTCATTGATCATGTTAAGGGTTCAATCACTAAAACTCCAAAGGAAGAAGCTCAAGCTCTAGTGATGTACATGAAAGGGGAAGTTAGGGATCAAAGGATCCTTATAGAATCCATCAAAGATCCCTTTATACCATATGTATTAAAGTTGGAGACAAAAAAAAAGATATACGAGAAGCTAGTAGAATTGTTCTCTGTAAGTACTGCAGGAGAAGTGATATCATTAAGACAAGAACTCTACAAGATAAAGATATCAAAGGAAGATGGAATAGCCTCATACTTTATTAGGGTATCAAAAATAAGAGACCAATTACAAGAGTTGGGAGAAATAATGTCTGATAAAGAAATGACCACCATGGTGCTCAATGCACTACATGGGGCAATTTTACATCAAAAATCAATGGAAAGAAGGTAGCTATACCCCATTCAATGAACTTTGGTCATTATGTAAGATTGAAGAAACCAGATTGAAGGCAAAAGGTAATGTGGGATCAAATGAACAAGTTTAAGCATTTGCTGCCATGGCTAAAAGAAAATGAAAGTTGGGGAAGTTTGGTCCTCTGAAAAAGAAGAAGAATATGGCAAAGATCCAATGCTATCGCTGTTAAGAATATGGGCACTACAAGAGAGATTGTCCAAAGTTCAAGAAGGACAGCAAGAGGAAAGAAAGAAATGAGGCTCATATCACTCAAGAAGTGGAAGAACCTGATGAGAAGAAATCCAAAGGGATAGATCTTCACTATTAGGGTTTCTCCAATACATAGCAATGATAAGTGGAAGGTGAAAAGAATTCCACCATGACAGTCAAGATGAGAAGCATTAATGACGAGATGCATCTTAGTAGAAGATAACATCATATTAGAAGCATACAATTAAAGCAACAACTCGAGACATCCTTATAAATACTTGAAAGATTGCTGAAGTAGAAGTCTACATGGTTGTAGCAGTCATCATAGAAGGAAGTAGCTCTTGGTAACCTCACTGAAAAACACAAGTACTTATGGTTAGAAGAAAGTCATCTAGTGTAGAGCTCATCATACATCATTAGGAAGAAGCATTTGCAAGATGAGGATAATCAAGATCCTCTGTTGAATCTTCATTCAAAGGTTCACCTCTTGGAAGAAGCAAGTGCCTCGCTGAGAATTCCACCTTGTATGGGATTCATTGTTTGGAAAAATGATGGTATGATGACAAAGGAATGCAACATGTCAAGATGGTTGAAGTACTCTCAATCAAGAAAAGGAAGCTGTTGAAGGAATCATAGATGACCAAAAGAAGAAAAGAGGTATGTATGCATATGTTTGATAGATTAAGTCCTATCGTCATATAGTTGCAAATAACATGTGTGAATACTCTACCTCATGAGTATGATCAGAGGAAAAGGATTTCTTTCAATATGCATGAAGGCATGACTTACATATTGACTAGATGAAATCAACATAATATGTCCTCATATGGAATATGAGGTGGTTGACAAAGATGAAGGAACTATGGATAGAAGTTCCTGGGAAGCAATATGTGAAGAGAGAAATAAGAGATCATGAAAGATGCAACTACAGGAAGCCAACATCCGACAACTAGAAGAATTGATCATGACATCTACATGGTGAAGAAAACCGTGATAAGGTCTATATAGAAAGAAGACCCTTGATATATGAAGTTTTGGAGATGGGTTTATGAATGTGTATGATGTTGCAGGAAAGCAAGATGTCATGATGAAAGGCCATCACAAAAGGTAATTTTGATGTCATGTTCATTTTTTTAATTTTTGAACAACATTTGGATGGGTTAATGCAAAGTTGCTGAAAAGGAGTTGTAGATGTCACGTATAACTAGTACTCATGTGGTGGGATGAAAGATCCTAAAGGAATAATGACGTGGAAGAGGTAGCTGTATGAAGGAAAGCCAAATGTGGACTAGAAGACCACTTTCTGATAAAAAGAAGGATGACATGATTGACTTGAGGAAAGTGATGGATGGCCTGTGCCCTACGAAAAGAAGAAGGCTCCACAATTTTTGAAGATGAATTTCATGACATTGAAAGGAGGAGCTCTACAAGCAGCTAAAGGTCCCATGATCTCCACCTAGAGAAGAACGCTGTTGTTGGAAACAAGTCCTTGGTTAATAGAGAGCTTGGACAACTCCTTGGATACGAGGGAACTTGGGTACATTCCTTTTGTAGGAATGGGTGCATTCCCTTTATTGAAGTAGAGGCAAAGGCTAGACAAGCGAAGACGAATCTAGATTCTAGATGGCTTATGCATCTAGATGGTTGATGCTGAAATAATTAATCATTGATGTACAATGGATGCCACATCTATCTTGATATATGTAAAAATATTCATGTTTTCATGTCTTCTACAACTAATTTGGTATTTTGGATGTTTTTTTTGAATATAAATGCAATATTATATATATATATATATATTAGACGCTTACGAGCAAGGTTACTTGGAAGCAGGGAGCGACATTTTCAAAAGCTCCCATTCCGGGATATATTTTTATATATTTTGATGCATATATGTCAACACAAGCATGTGGATTGATGAACTAGATATAAAAACCATAAAAACATGGATTGAACCATATAACATTAATCATCTAGAAGTTATAATCTTCATCAACCATGTCCACAAGTTAGTAACATACAACATATTGAGTCACATAATTCATCAATCACATTTTTGCCTATTTTTAAAGATATTTTTATGGTATCCTAATTTTGCCGATGTTTGCTGATTTTTTACCGATATTTTCCTGATTTTCCTGTTTTTTTTGTTCTTTGGACTCTTGCCAATATTATCCTGATGTCGATGTTCACAGCATTGATAAAAAGTACTAGAAACTAGAAAAAACAAGTAAATCTATTATCTATTGCTCGACCCCCTTGCCATGGGACATTTCTAATTTCTTGTCTCGTGCTTTGTTGGGAGTCTCCTCCTGCATAGTCGAACGGCGTTGGTGCTCTTGATCATTGGGAGTTTGCCTTGGAAAGAGGACTTGGTGCTCTTGATTAAATACAAGTTCCATACCCTAGTACATGACAAAATCCAACGGAAACATTGCAATCCCCCACAATCTTAGAATTTTGAAAAAATGACAAGTCTGATGGAGTTTGAGTGAGATCTAAAATTCTACTTTCTCAATATGAAATCTAATGAGGTTGAAACCACTCTCAAACATAATGAGTCATTTCATGTTAATGTTAAAAATTTAAGTAAATGGATGAAAATGAAAGATAAAGGAGAATGTCACTTTTACTTTAAGAATTTAACATTACCATGAACTGCATATCAACACTAGGGCCATAGGATTGAACATTAGGCTGCTACATTCAAAACAATTTGTAATATCTCCCTCTCTCACTCCTTAAAGGCCAGGGAGTGAAATTTGTTTTAGGGAGCGCGCTCCCGAAGTTCGATCCCACAGGGAGTGAATTCGGGAGCATGTTCCCAAGGTCTCTCTCAATGCGCTCTTGGCTCGAGCGCGGTCCAGGAGTGGATTCTACAGGGGGGGGCGCTCCCTTGCAACCATGCTTTTGAGAGCTTTGCTTCCTAGATTTTTGGGAAATGACGCTTCTGCGGATTCGCTTCCAAAAAACGTTCTTGCTTCGTGCAACATTGATTTAGATTGATAAGCATCATAAATCATCATCATCATAACCAACATTGTCAGTTATGAAATAGCAAGGCCTTGACTGACAACTTAACTCTTCGCTAGACTAGAGCACAATGTTGGGAGGCATACATTTGGACACCACCACAACTGCCTCTCAAGGCACGTACCCAATCCAAATGTTCACCAAGCATGTCCTTACAGGACTATTCTTATCTTGGTTTCACAATCCTCAAAGAATATCGATCCTCTTCGACTACTCTTATATTGGATACCTTGCCCTATCCTCAAAGAGTATTGGTCCTCGGGACTACTCCTATATTGGATTCCCAATCCTCATGGAGTATCGGTCCCCGATGCTTATCCAATCCTCCTATCTCTCTACCAGCACTTTAACTAGACTTGCGGCTGTTAGTCCTAGCCTAGTGCATGACACGTGGAGGGTACGGTGTCCCTCATCACTCCCTCTCAACTAGGGAGGAGATCCTTACTCCCTCTCAACCAGGGAGACATAACCATTCGCTTCAACTTATCTTACTCATCAACTACTTATTATTCCCTAGAGATCTTAGTAGTACCTTGTAGGGCTTCTAGATCTTTGCAAGGCTTTTTGGCTCCTAATAGTATCACATCATATCGAACTTTGACCTTCCTAGATGTTGACAATCATCATTCAACTTTGTCATCAAATGGTTCATCTATCATCTTGAAGGAGGCAAACGTCCTCACAAGTGCTAGCACATGCCTTCTATCCTTCGTAACGAAGTTCTGCATCATATTTTTCAATAAGTCATATCAATCCTTCCCTCATGCTCTTCCAAGCCATCATCAGTGTTGTCCACTCAATCCATGTGCTCCCAAATCGAATTAGACGACTGTTGGTCCAATATCATCAAACAAGTTATCTTAACTGCTATCTTTCTAGCTTCTTCACATACTTCTGCAATAAGTCTTTTCAGGAAGCCAAACCATATCCCATCATTATGAAAGTTTCCAAATCACAATAGCTTCTAGTCAAGGTGTGGGATTCTTCAAAATCCCTCTGCTTGCTCCCTCTGAGGTTAACATTCCTTTGCATGGTCTATCTTCATATTACAACAGAGTTCTGCTTCATGCTCTTCAACTTTTAATCATCAATCAATGTGTTCCAAGCTTCAATAAATATCGTATCGATCAGGGTCTTTATAGCTCCCTCTTTCCATCCAAGGTAAGTGAACTTCATGCCTTTTAATCGACTTATTTGATGCAAGTTTCCTGCACGTCTTACCTCTGTTCAAGTGAAGGATTCAAGGAACATAAGGACGAAGAAGTAGAGGAATACTTGCTTGGGATCCGTGATTTGGTAAAAAAGTATGAGGCATAAAATCAGCAGCATAATTCATACTCTCTGACAATCTTCTCTGTATTCCAAAGCCGAGATCACTGAAGAATTTCCTGTGTTGAGTGCTGAAATCTCTGAGGCTAATTTCTGTATATAGGGCTGAGATCCCGAAGGTACTTCTCTGTGGAATAGGAGCAGATCATATGTGATTTATGTCTGTGCTATTGGGCCACATTCTAGTGCAAAAAGAGAACTCAATTCTCTGTGCCATCTCTAGTTTATACTCTTGTGCAAGACAAAGTTCGAGCTTCCTTATTCCTGTGGAAAGAGGACAAGTGCAAGTTCATGATCCAAGTCATATAACCTGTGCAAAGTTCATTAAACAAGAAATCTGAATTAGAAACAAGTCGAAACAGTTATTCATCTGTCTCCAAGTAAACATTGTCTGAGCATACCAAAAACCAAAGTACCTAAGGCTCTTTATCTCCATGTGAGATCTGAAGGTTATTCATGTCAGTAATATAAGCGAGGTTTATGGTATCTCTGAAACAGTGTTTATTTTATGGCTCTTATAATGTAAAGTTTATGGCACCTGAAGATTATGACTCCTGTAATACAAAGCCAAAGACCTGGAGTACTTTATCACCATGTTTGAGGCTATACACATTGCAGCTCTCTCCTCTATGATATACATCCAAACTCTTCTGAGAAGGCTGAGATACATAGCCAGAAGTCGACCTGATATTTGTTTGAATATTAAAGATTGAAAGGGCATTTGTCTAAGTTGAATTTGAAATTTGTCACATAGGAGACTTGTTGTCAAACATTACAAGAGGGCAAATAACATTCTCAAATGATGAAGAAAACTTGTATCAAATCTACAGAACTCAACATTGATAAGTAAAATCACCTGTAGTATTCATTGAATCTGATCAAACATATCATGACCCTCGCAAACCAGAAGTGACATATATGTCTAACGCTCTATGAAGAACATGATATCAATAACTTGATGCATCGTATATATTGATGAAAAGAAAGATTTACCGTGATATAAGAAGTGCAACTTCCAATGAAAAGAGGCCAATCTCCTCTTCAATGTCAAGTATCAAAACTACAATGTTACAAGCCAAGGATATTGGAGTAATAGTTGATGCCAAAGTCTCTTGAATATTGAGATCTACCATGATGAAATACAATGATTGCTTGGCTTGATGAAGTCATGAATAACTGTTGACTAAATCAATGACGTAAGAAATCTAGGGTCTTGGCATTTGGGCACTTGCAGATTAAGAGTCTAGGGTTTACAAAACCCTAACAAGTTGAGAAGCAACTGAAAAGAAAAGAAGAGATATCCACAAGCCCAATACTTGATGTAAGGGAATTATGAGGACTTCTTAAACAAGCTTGGGCTTGTGGATATCTCCTCCCATTTTGAGAGGAAGTGAGGATGGACACCTTTGTTCTCAATGTATCATGTATTGTGGCCAACACTAACAAACGTAAGTCATGTACATGAACACAGATAGGGAGAATGGTGGATTGGATAAGCATCATGGATTGACATTCTTGAGATCTGTACTTTAACCAGGATTAACAACTATAAATCAAGTACATTAATCTAATATAAGAATGGTCCGGAGGACTGACATTTCCTTGTGTTAGGTATTGTGACAACGGATTAGGAAATGGTCATGTGAGGGCATACTTTGGTGAAACTAGGTGGAGTATGTGCCTCGAAGAGGCGGTGGTGTCCTATTGAATGCCTCCCATCATTGTGCTCTGATCTAGTGGAGAGATAGAGCTTACTTGTCAAGGCCTTGGTATTTTGACAATGTTGGTTATGATGATGTTATCATCATTGATGCTTATCAATCTAGATCCTTTCTCATAGAAGTCTTCAACTTGAGAATATCTCGATGGGTCATTATGAATACCTCCTTAGTTAAGAGGGAGTGCTGAAGTTGTAACTAGGTTTGGTCTTCATAATTGTCTTTGTATCATTATGTATTTTATGTAAAAACAAAAGAAAGAAATTTATTATTTATTAGCATGTTCTTTAGCTTTCTTTTGATCAAAAGAAAAATGTAAAAGGACATGTTCTTCATGACCCTTGTAAAAGAAGCAAATTTGAATGTTTGAAAAGCATAATTTGTCCTCCAATTTGCCATGTCAGCCTGCCCAAAAGATGTGTGTCCTTTCAGATGAAGGAACAACTATATATTGGTACCTATCCTCCATTTGGAAAGCAATTTGGTGGTCATCTGTGGAAGCAGAATTCAGATGTGTTTGGCATATCTTTCTGTGGTATACAAACTTACCAGGGCACCATAATCTTTGAAGAATGTGAGCTAAAGGAGGATTGTAATTTCTGTGAAGTGCGAGCTATAGGAGGACTGTAATTTCTATAAATTGTGAGCTACAGGGGAACTGTAATCTCTGTGAAGTGCGAGCTACAGGAGGACTGTAATTTCTCTGCAATGCGAGCTACAGGAAGACTACTATTTGTGTGGGACAAGGCACCTAAAGGACAGACATGTGGCAGATTGGTTGACTATCTTGTGGAAAAAAATGGCAGAGTTTGGAGGGTTGACTTGGCACTTTGGTCACTGATTAGTTCAACTTGGATTTCTCTTGTTGACAAAGAATCTATAAGGAAAGGATTGATGGGTTTTCCCCTTAGTGTGTTTTTCCCTAGCCTTTGGCCTCATTTTTGGCATCTCTTATCTTTTTGTGCATTGTATTTGTATAATTGCTTGATGACCTAATGAGTAAAGACAATACTAAAGAAAATATATATATATAAACAATCACAAGTAATTATCATGTTCATGAATTCTAGCTTTCAAACGAATTTCAACATGAACTAGCGATGTCACAAAGAGTGCCTTAACAGTGCAACCTATTACTAACTGATTTACACCTTGAGCGCTTTAGTCCATGATGTATTATTATTTATTCCTTATATTAATTCTCTTACATACATAAGCACCATGTAACATCCACACCATAAGCCTCTCCCTTCATGGGTGGCTCATAGATATTCACCAATCATTCATTGTCCTTGAGCTTCAAACTAGGAACCATCTACATTATATACATATGGAGTCAATTAACTTAGCTCACATGGCTTGTCACTTGACCCATAACCTCATCATTTGAAGAATACATGGTTAACACACTATAATTCATGGGTCCTAACCAAGATATTGCAAGTGTTTTTGAGCATATAACACATCAAGGAGCACAATCTTTGGTATAAAGACAATGATTGATTTATGTTTAGTGAAATCGTTGTTGAACAAGTTACAAAACCCCTAATTTAGAAAGCCAAAGTGTTGGATGATATTGATTCCTCCTCACAGTGGGTTGTGGAGACTTGACCAACGATATTTTACAATAAAGACCTATCTTGCATGCTTGGACTTGTTACCCAATGGGTTACCCCCTAGGAGAAAACTTTTTCTCTTATTTTGGACAACTATCTAGCGAACAACCATACACATTTGCTTGATGATGATGATGATATGCCAACTCCTCCACCATTTGCACCATTCATTTACACCTCTCACCATCTGACATTGCTCTTGAATAAAGGTAGCCTACCACTCAACAAGTACTTTGATCATCGTGCAATTGGTTGGTTTTACTTGATGTTTTGGGAATTTAGTATCGATAAACGGGTGATTTGGATGATTGACCGATCTTGATTGTAAAGTTGTTCTCTTACCTTATTTGTTGGTTAATCTTTAGCCCTAGTCTAGTGGGACCTTCCTTAATGCCTTAGGGTTATAAGAGGTGCGCTACTTGGAAAACCTGGATTGAAATAGCGTGTTCATTCTCCCTTTTCCATACTTAACACTTTCCATATCACATTATTAGCCCTTGATAGTATGATACCATCTCCATTCTTTAGGTTTGTCATTAGTTCGTTGGGATTTGGGACTCTTTTATCGACATCCTTGAGTAGGGCCAGAAAACATTGTCCTGGAGGTTGATGTAGCTAAAAGAATGGAAAAGTATAATATGGCCACAATGAAAGAAAATAAAATAAAAAAGCAAAGGATGGTCGTGACATAAGTTAGTGCATTGGCAAAAGCCTAGCATGAGCTCTAGCCTCCTCGTCAGCCATCACTTTGTTCCTGAGCACTTGATGCTCCATCTCATCAAAAGGTACCCTTGCATGTATCAATCTTGACGAGCGATAAACTATCAAATCTTAAGGGGTAAATTAAATGCTATATGATAAAGAGAAAACTATGATCCTAAAGCTTTGCACCAAAATACAAAGCATTATCAATAAGAAGTAAAAGGTGCACCATAGGGGTGGAAAAAGCAGGCTGTGCAAGGTAACTCATGAGTGCATGGTTGCTCTCTCCATTACATCTATGCACTCAAGATGTGGACTCCCACTCGCTGGTCCCTTGACGATGGCACTTGGCCATGAAATCTTTACTTTGCATTCACTTACACCAACACCTATTGATTTAAGGTTTAGCCTTAGAAATGCCACCTCCCCTTGGGGGCTGGAAGCACCTAATAGGGTTCACTACCTAACCACCCCTACAAAGGTGGGGAACACCTTTACGAGACATCGTCTAGTAAGATATTTGAAGGGGACCCCAGTTTGAAGCCGTGGGCCTCAACACTTAAGTATGGTCAACTTATTTATGAACTTAGTCTCTAATGAATGGTTGCTTTCACTTGAGTTCGAGTTGCTTTTGCGTAGGTGGTCTAGAGTAACAAAGGCCTTTAGGGCACCCCACTCCACATGATGGCCATGCCATCTATTACATTACATAGAGCATGTTGACTCAACAGATGCAATGTTGCATAGTTTTGGTAGAGTGTTGGGCCTTTTGATGACTTGAATAGTTGATATACATCCCAAAGCATCCCCAAGAGCTAAAATGTTGGGCTTTTCTTGCCTAGCATGGAGAATCTTTGATGATTTAGTAGTGGACCCAACATGCACCTAGGCTGGCCTCGATGCTACTTGATGGGCATGCCATGATCTAGGGCCCAGATGAGGATGGTCATCCTTAGGGTGATGGAGGAGGGCTTCTTGCACTTGATGGAGCCCTAATAGTAGAGAAGGGACACAACTTGTTGCTCACTGTACACCCATGGAGATGATATGCACCCACAGTTGGATTTTGGACCCTTGGAGCTGCTTTGATACTTGATTTGGGGATTTCCTCAAATGGAGGATGATCATGATGCTTGGGAGACATTTTCAGCCTTGTCTTTGCCTTTATGGAGCATTTGGCGCCATAAAAGACATGGCGTCATCATTTTTTTAGGTCTATGGCTCACACGTGTGGGCTTATCTTGGCATATTTTGTTGTAAAGCTAGTCGGTTGGCTTGTACCCAATTTAACTTTTTGTCCACTCAAAAATCAAACTTATGTAGGGGCTTTTATTTAGAAATTACAAGAGGTAGACCTCATATAAATAGAGGATCACCTCTCTCATTTTGTTCATCATCAATTGTGGAAAACTCTTCCTCTCTTAGAGAACTCGACATATCAATTTGTACTTGGCTGCTTTATGGAGATGTGGTCGTATGTGGATCGTTGGCTATTCGAGAATAGTGCTTGTTGTGGAGTCATCATTTTGGGATAAAGAAGGCTTGTCCTTGGATAAATTGTGAGTACTTTTTGTTGAATATCTTTTATGATTATTGCATGTAATGTATTGCTAGGGTTTCTATGTTCCATATCTAAATGCTTATATCTATATGAAATGCTTGGTAAATTTTGCATGCTTTAATTTTGTACCCTAGAAGTCCCTAGAGAACCTCCTAGGGAGCTTTTCTTTGGTAAATTTATTCCCTCTTAAAGTGATAGTTAGGGTTAGCATGGTCAAAATCCTTAAGGCTCCCATCACCCAAGTAGATAGAAGGCATTGACATCTTGGTGATCAAAACTCCTAAAACTGTTGTCTCCTAGAATTTCAACCCATCAAGACAAGTCGCTAGGGTTAGGGTTTCATGCTGAATTCAACTAGGGCTTGGACAATGAGCTGATTTGAAGTTGTTCATCTTATTTGGCCTCAAAACATTAAACTCTAGCAATTTGCATGGTTAAAAGTGCTTCTTGAGGGCTGACATCATCAATCATAGGCAATTCGAGGGCTTGAAAAACCTTAATTCTGCATTAAGGCTTCAACTTAGGATCATTTGAAGGATTCTTGCTCTTATAGTTGATCATATATTTCAAGCAAACCTTTTCCTTCTTGTATGCCTAATTGTGCTATTATTGAGTTCATATATTGAAAAGCCTAGGCTACAAGTATTTCTTTATAGGCCTCTTCATAGGTATGCTATTCCTTATCACAAATAATTGAACCTTGTACCTAGTCTAGTTACTTAATTAAACCTATCGAAGTTGATCCCTGTGACCTAGAATACCATTTAGGTGACATATACTGGGAACACTCGTGTGTGGTGAAATTCCACTAAAGAGCAGGAGTTGGAGTGCTAAGGTGATAGTGACATTTACCTCATTGTTGTGTCTTAGTTTGGATTTTGTCTTGTGAATCCTCTTGCAAGACCTGTTAGATTTTGAGGCAACAATGTAGAAAATTATGTTTATGTTGTAGCCCACCCAGTTTCAGGTTTTTGCATGGTTTAATGCCCAAAACTCGTCATAAACATGTAATTTTTGCATTTGACTTGAAACAGAAGTCTACTCTACCACATTTCACTTTTCAGCTAATACAAGAGATAATAAACAGGCACACACACATGAATTTACACACTTGTTTTTGGTCTAATGACCTTGGGAAAACCCACAAGGGGAAAACCAATCTTCAAGGAGGATTTTATTTGTTTCTTTAGAAATTTCTTACAAAAATTAAAACACAAGAAATTTCAACTTATATCTTCCCTTGAAGAAGCATCGCATAGGTTCTTTTTACACTAAATTTTGGATTGATATTTTTCACCCACAACTCTCCTTCAGTGGAAATTTCGACTCTCTTATCATCTCCTTCAACACTAGAAATAGACCACAATATGATCAACATTCTACTTAGGAACTCGAGTTTGTAGATGAGGTAATGCTCACCCCTGAAGCATGTATCTCCTTCCTTAACCACAAACTGAAACACATTCAAAACACTGGCCCATGAAACTTGTTGAATACACTCAGAACTGGCCCAAAAAATACACAGAACAGGCCCAAGAAACTCGAGTTTGGTTGTGGTTGACTGAAGGAGAGTTTCTAGCTACCTATACACTGGTTTTGGTATGTTTCAGACCGGAAAATAACTCGGCCTGTGAGCAAATGATTACTTGACCATTCTCCTTGAAAATCGACCTCTATTCTTGCCTCTAACTTGGCCTCCAAGAGATTCGATCTACTATGGCATTGTTCCTTGTTCTCTACTGTAAGAATTCACATACAAATTCTCTTCTTCCTCTCAAGCTCCTCTCTTCTCCTCAATAGCTTCTCGTGAGAAATGAATGAGAGATTTTCTCCTTTTCCCTCTTTTGTCTCTCTAAAGTGAGGAGAACCCTAACGCTTAGATCTAATGGTTGAGATTAAATCTCAACTCATTAGATCAAGGGTGGAGATTAATCCCTCCCTCACATGGTCCCCCTTTTGTTAATGAGCCTCTTAGTACTTTTTAATGTTTTAGTACCATGGTCACTTTTTCTCTCATAAAGTCACTTTTAGAATATAAAAGTCACTTTAATAACATAAAGTACACTTAGTACTTTTCACATAAAGTCAGGTTTAGAAAGACGTGACTTTAATAATTAAAAGTACGTAGTACATGACTCATGAAAAGTACTTTAGCTCCTTGATATTAATAAACTCATAATATCACTTAGACAAAAGGTGATTAATGTGTCTCCCTTGGCTAAAAGGATAAATGCCTAGGAAACACCTCCTTGGTACCCTTATTTTCAACACTCCCTCTCACCAAAGGTATTTCTCACCACTTCCATCTTGTCTGAAGTATACATGCTTGCCTCTTGGCAATGACTTGGTGAGAATGTCTGCTACCAGTTCATCAGTGAATATATACCTAAGCTTCACAACTGCCCTCTAGACCCAATCTTTGATAAAGTGGTATCTGATCTCAATATGCTTTGACCAGTTATGAAACAGTGCATTCTCAGAGAGTTAAATACAACTTTGATTATTTGGTCTCAGCGTCTGACCAAATAATCCAAATAGCATCTTGCGAAGCTAAAGTGCCTCGCAGCCTGCCTAGCTAGGTTTGATCTTCACAAGTATCAAATGCATTTTTGATTCTTGTAAATTATAAAATCAAAGAAAAAATATTATTATTTTTTTGGAGCATGGGTTTCATGCTCAAGGTCTTTTATAGGTCAAGCACCCATTGAGTGCTTCTAGGGTTTATCCTAGGTCAGGAAGTCAAACGAGTCATTATCATAAGTTGAAGATCCCACTGGGCACATTGTAACTTGTAAAGAAAATTATTTTTGTCTTTAAAAGTGTTGGAATACCCTCCAAGACCAAGTCGGGCAAAGGAGGAGCCACAACCACCCTTGAAGTGCCTATAAATAGAGGAGGACTCGTCCTACTTGACGTACACACACTCACCACTCATTCTAGCGAAAGAAGAGGAAGGAGAAGGCAACAAAGAAGAAGGAGAACGAAGAAGGCTTATGTTTGGGCTAATTTTCTCTCACACTTGCTAAAGAGGACTAGGGTTTCTGCATCAGACCTAGGGCATCCATCTATAAGTTTGATCTTGGAGAAAAGGAGGCAAAGAGGTCAAGCAAAGGTCACCAAGGGTCTCTCTCAAGGGATCACTTGTAAAATATATGTCAATGAATAGGTGAGAAGTGACCTTGAAAACCCTTTCCCACAGATGGAGTGAAGAATGGAGCTTGCTTGCTCTTTATGCAAGGGGCTTGGTCCACCAGGGATAAGGGGTGAGGATTGGAGGGCTGAAGGAGAAAGGATAGGCTTATGAACAAGTTTCTCAATCCCTATAATCCTTGGGAAACTTGGATTCCCAAATGGTCCTTGACAAATAATCTTTATTGAGAAGTGGGACTACATGGGGCCAAGTGGATCCAATCTGGGTTCGAGGATGGAATGTATCAACCAATGATGTTCCTATCCTAGACAAGGTGAGGGGAAAGGAACAAACCAGAATACTTGCTTCAAAAGGTTGGGGATGCCTAGGCACAATTCGATCTTAGAGCTAGGGCTTGGGATTCCTGGAGATTCCACCGTTAGAATTGCCTCAAATTTGGAGGAGAGGGAGGGGACCAACCAACGCAATAGCCTATAGGAGATCGAATTTTTTTCTTCCGTCAATTCCAAGAAAATTGATGCCCTAGGTGACCTAATGGGGTTAGACTTGGGGAAAAAGGGGGTTAAAATGATCACCCTTTTTGAGGGATCAATGCCTGGTTCAATTAGGGATATGGAGTCAAGGGTAATGATGAGTAAGAACTTGGTTTCTTGATCAAGGAGGCTCGAAAAGTCAACTTCGTCCAATGTTGAGAGAAAGAAAAGAAAAGTGACCTTCAAGCATTTATACTTCACAAAGCGAATGATGCAAGCTTCTAGAGATAAATAAATCTCTAGGACATTTCATTCATATAACATTGGCTCATACATTAAATTAGCTAAAACATGCTTAATTCCACATTTCAATAATACAACAACTAGCCCTAATTTTAGTAGTATGCAGCAACAAGAATAATACCATTAAAATTTACTTACAACGTTATATAGTATATCCAACCAGCATTTTGTTTGCTCAATAAAGCTCCAAGACAAGAGAAATAACCCAAATCCATACATCAAAATTCATCCATCTCCAAAAAATATCCTCCAAGGAAAGAGTGTGAAATTCTCTATGATTAGAGAGATCCCAAGTCAAGTGATGATCCAAATGAATGTATCTAACATCAATATAATATATATAGCTTCCTAAAGAGTCCAAATTAGCCTATGGGCCTACATTAGCCCCTAATGATAAAATAATGTGCAAGTAAAACCCCTATTGGTGATAAGCCCACCAAACTAGTTCACAAGTGTAAAAATAAGCCTCACAAGGGGCCAAAGAATAATATGTACATGTTGTAGGGCCCTCCAAAGGCCTAATAATGTGTTGAAGTGCTGTACTGAGGAATAAATTCCTTGGAATATGATGGACAAGGGGGTGGCCCCTTGTTCTCCAAGTAGTAGACATGTGATGCTCTTAGTGGGTTTGAGGGCCCCCTTGTTCTCTAAATAGTAGACCTGTGGTGCTCCCAGTGGGTTTGAGGGCACATCAATGACCCCGTGGGTCTCCATATGAATCGGAGATGACTTGTACGATGTCATGGCAACATCATTCCACAACTTGGATCCTTGCCAAGAGTGTGGGGCTCTTGTGCGGGCATGTTGGGCATAATGTACCAAGCATATCACCATCATCTCAAAAGTGGATCTCTAGTAGTCTTTGAGCATCGATGAAGATCTGTGGGGTGCTGTCTGCTGTTGTGGAGGCCAATGGCTCTCTATGCACACCCTATATGTACCAATGTAGACATCTGGGGGTTAGGATTTTGTATTGGGAGTCCAAACCCAAATGGAAACCACCTGTAATCATGCATAAGATCCAAGGCACCCCCTAGGCTTCCAGTACAACCAATCATTAAAATAGTCGGGTAAAAGAGTTTACAAATCATGGATAACAAAGTGGGCACTTCATAATGGCATGCCCTTCCATAATGGGCTTTGGCATGTGCTAGTGTCTTCAAGCTCCAAATGGGGTTAACCAAGTACCTTATTAGGTGTTTTGAACCCTTAAAGGGGATAGTATGTCCAAGGTACATCCCTCTAATGGGCGTGGCAAGTGATAAATAAGTGGAATGGAATAGGGGATGAGAGGGGCAATCCTGGGCCACATATTGGGGTACAATGGTAGCTTGATCAGGAGAAGCCCACACCTGGGTATTTAATGTGTAGGAGGGAGAAATCGTGGTACATAAGGTGCCCCGACCTTGATTTTTCCACCCTTCTTTATATGCCTTTTGCCTTTTAAGAATTTTCTTTAATTAAATGCTCAGGGCTCAAAGGACAAGAGCATTATGTGCAAGATATAGCAGTGACTACCCCCTTTTAGGTAGGGCAGTTCATTGCCCTCCAAGGGTTGGGACAATCATGGGTTCCTGAATAATAGAGGAGGCTCATCTACGACCTATGGAACTAGGGTGATGACCATGGATTGGGGTAGACCTCATGTATTGGATTTTGCCCACGTGCTAATTATTTTGTCCCGACCATCTTTTGTGTTTTGTGGTACAATTTCCTGTTAAATGTGGCCAATTATGCTTTTTTTCTTTTTTCTTTTAGCTGCTTCAACTTCTGCGACATCATTCCAGGCCTGACCCAAGGTGGGGGCAAGGGGATAGGGAGGCTGGCCCTATGTGGACCCAGAATGGAAATGTGGACCCAGGTGGGGAGAAATGATAAATGGGGTATAGTGAGTGGAAAGGGAGTAATATATGCAGATAAAGAAGCGGGACCACACACCCAAAGTCGGGGTTTCCCAAGTAGTACCACCCTAGAACCAAATGGTCAATAAAGGAGATCCCATGGGACTGAGATCCAAGGGTAACATCCAAAAGAGATCAAGGGGACAAGAGCACAAACTAAGCCAACCCTTTCTGCCAAATCCCACCATCAATCGATTCCCAGAAATATCCATGATAAGTACACCCAATACTCAATTACCAAATAACAAGACATACCTTTAGATTCAGGAGGTCCACCTTCAAACATACGATCAATACAGGTGGGTGAATGGAGTGAACAAAGTTCCTTTTATAAACGAATTACTCCAAAAGACTTGGAATATCAAGATATCCATGAGGATACAAATATTATATATTAAAAATGAATAAGAATGAGAATAAGAATTACAATGAGAACGAGAGGCTTGCTTATATACCACGCAAGTGTCTCTTCATGAAGAATCATGTCCTATTAGACATGCCTCTTTAGTCTAATTACTAGCTTAACTAATTATTATTTATGATTTATTATCATTTACATTATATTTATATTATTTATATATTTTATTCGTTACATTGCCTCCTTCCTCAAAAAGCTTTGTCCTCAAAGCTTGTCGATGAAAAGGCTTGATCTCTTTCGGTTTCGAAAGTCTTTCTTTCTCGGAATAGTCATCCCTGTCGATTCAAGTTGATATGATCTTCTTAGTGACAAACAAAATTGTCGCACTGAGAAGGGATCAGACCATCCCATATTAATCTTCTGTGGAATATTCTGATCACTGCAATTTCGTAACGACTTGTCATCGTAGGACTGGATTGATGTTATGTCATTATTCTCTGGAACATCAGTTTGTTGTCTTTGGTTTGAATGATCCTGATACGTAGCTTGGTTGATTTGTCTACTCTCCTGATTCGAATGCCGATATAAAGTTTTTAGATTTTCTTCTGGTGAGGATGTTATTGAATTGATTATGGAACATTCACTTGGGACGTCCATTGTCTGAATTGCAACATCTAAGTGTGTTGTTTCTTCAACTGACTTGTCTTCTTGAGTTGTCATATTAACTGGATCGGTATTCGTTCCCTTTTTTTCAACTTGAACGGTTGCGATTGGAGATTCTGATACTTCTACTTGAGTGGATTGCTCCAATTTATCTTTTAATACTTTCTTATCATCCTTAAGCTTCTTAATTTGAGTGAGTAGACTTTGATTACGGTTTTTTAGTCATAAAATTTCTTCAGTTTCTGATTTATCAAAATTTTTTTCAGTGTTTTGAATTTTAAGATTTTCATCTTTTAGATCTTTGATTTGTTCTAATAAATTTTTATTAAAGTTCTTTAAACACAAGGTTTCCTCTTCTTGTTTTGATAAGTGCTTCTTGAGCTCTTTCTTTGTGACCTTAGTCTTCTTCACTTGCGCCAACAATTTTTCGACATGGTCCTTGAGACGAGAAATTTCTTCGTCCTTTTCCATTATTTCTTTGTAATGCATATCCATAAGATCTTTATGTTTGTGTTCTAGCACTTTCTTGTTTTGTTGACTTTTGGCTATTTTGTCATTCTCTTGATCTTTTCGCTGCACTTTCTCGGTACACTGGATGTAGAGAATGGAAGAAAGATTCCATTCTCTCTCTCCTCACCCTTTCGCTTAATTATTGTCATTAATTGTTCTATATCTCTTGCGATTGATTGTTTTTGTTCATTACTCAAAGATTTCATATTTTTTCTTTTTCTTCACTTCTTTTAACTTTGTATGATTTTTTTTTAATTGTTTTATTAGTTCTTATAACTTATTTTATCTCCCTTTTTATATATATATATTTCAAATATTCTCCCTTAATGTGGATTGTTAAAAACTTGAATACCCTTTTTATTAAAAAAAATACTCCTTTATATTGTTGCCCTCTATATATGTATGTATTTCTTTATATTAAGACCCCTTTTCAAAATAACTTTATTATCTTATAATAATAATAGTTTCACTTTTTTCTTTTTAATAATAAATTGGTCTCTTTTTTTATATGCTTAATTACTTCCTTGATAAATTTTTAATG
This sequence comes from Pinus taeda, assembly GCA_000404065.3. Taxonomy (NCBI): domain Eukaryota; kingdom Viridiplantae; phylum Streptophyta; class Pinopsida; order Pinales; family Pinaceae; genus Pinus; species Pinus taeda. The sequence continues at coordinate 7,605 of APFE030363497.1, read as the reverse complement.
TCACCCCACTTAATGAATATAAAGGTCATGTCTTTTTATATGACACGGTCACGATGTTAAAATACCATGGGCTAATTACCATGGGTTGTTTTTAAAACCTTTGTTAAAATGTTCTCCACGTAAAAAGTAAAACGTATTCCTTTTGTTTTTTGTTTTTTTTTTTTTTAACTTTTTAAAATACCATGGGCAATCACCATGGGTTGTTTTTCAAACCACGAGCTTCTCCATGTAAAAAGTTTTAAATATACTTGGTATGAAATTTTGTATCTGTTTTGTTTTTTCTTTTACTTTTTTTTTCTTCTTCTTTATTTATTTATTTTTTATTTTTTGTTATTTATGCCCAAAGGCCTAGAAAAACGGAGAAAAGGAGAAACTCCCAAATTCTGAGCAAAATGCTTCAATTGTACGGCAACAAGGTTGACGAATTTCGATAGCCAAGGCCTTGGATCGGAGAACGAGCTCTGTGCACTGGTTAAGCAACCTAGAGGACCGAACTGCTCTGATACCAAATGAAGTGAACAAAGTTCCTTCTATAAACTAATTACTCCAAAAGACTTGGAATATCAAGATATCCATGAGGATACAAATATTATATATTAAAAATGAATAAGAATGAGAATAAGAATTACAATGAGAATGAGAGGCTTGCTTGTATACCACACAAGTGTCTCTTCATGAAGAGTCATGTCCTATTAGACATGCCTTTTCAGCCTAATTACTAGCTTAACTAATTATTATTTATGATTTATTATCATTTACATCATATTTATATTATTTATATATTTTATTCGTTACAGTGAGGGACCATATGGCTGGCTCAGGTGGCATAGAAATGGCACAACTAGCTAGTAGGAGGCTGTAAGGGGCTGTTGGCTGCCAGCTGAGGTTCATCATGGAGAAAAATTTCTCTTGTGGATATCACCCACGAAGTGGTGGGTAACATGCTTCTCACACTCCTTTTCCCTTGCAACAACTTTAGATCAAATCACTTGATGATCTGCATTCAATAGGTCAAATGCACTTCTATTTATAGTCTTCTTCAGGGTGGTGGTTTCCCTTTATGAGGCTGACTTGATGTGGAAGGCAGGTCGACTTGGTGGAGGAGGCTAGTCTTACAAAATTTGACTATTTTACAATTTTATTTCTTGATCTACAAAGCCCAAGAAGGGTCTATAATCTTATGACTTGTACAAGGACTTATGACTCAACCCTAGAAGCCTTCAGTGGCGGTGTTTGACCTAGAAACAAATAAACATAGCATGAAACCCATGCTTAATTATAAATTTTCTTTTTATAAATAATTTCTCTTTTTCTTTCTTTTGACAAATACATTACATCATGATTCAAATACAATTATGAAGAGTGACACTAGTTACATTCTTCAACATGTCCCAAGAACAATTCATCCATATACAGAACCAGAATGAGTGGATTGTCACCAACCATAATGAAATATAAATTAGCATCACTCTTCTGAAAACCCATCTGCTGCGAGTAGGCATCTATCATCTCATACCATGCCCTCAGCGCCTGCTCCAGTCCATACAAAGCTTTCTTAAGCCTGCATACACGAGACTCCCTTCATGCACCTCAAAGCCCTGTGGCTGCTCAATGTACATCTTGTCCTGTATAGCAACATTGCGAAAGGCGGTCTTCACACCCATCTGGTGAATCCCCCAACCCATCTCAGTTGCTATAGATATAACTGCTCTAATGGAAGTGTAATGAGAAACCAGAGCAAAGGTCTCCTCATAGTCAACTCCCTCTATTGGAAATACTTAGAGGGGTGAATCAATATCTCCCTTATTTTTTACAATTGGTTAGTATTTTTAAACATTCAAAGCATCAGATTAGAACATAATTTTTTTTATACATCACATCAAAAGATCAGTACACAGGATATATCGTCTCAACAAGTGCTTGATTATGTATGATGTACATACAAATTTACCAGATGAATCCGGAAGGAAGTACAAGACTCCCCAATAGGTTTTACCAACAAGCTGAAAGGAAGCAAATGCTCCCTGAATGGGTTTGGGCTCCCGTACCAGTGATAAAGGTCCAAGTTTCCAAATACAATCAAGCTGCAGCCTTTGCTGCTGCACTTCACCGTGACTGTTGTCCACTGCTGCCACTGATTCCACTGCTGCCACAGTTGTTCCAACTGTCTATTACTTTGTTCACGGCTGCCACACACACTGTCACAATGACCATATACACTGTCATCACTGTCAATATCACTCCCACATCCAACTCACTTTATGCTCAAACATTACACCATCGCTCACTGTGAAAACATCAATACAAAGGTTATTGCTATTGCCATTCATCGAGGTCAAGGTCAAGGTCAGTATTCCTGTTAAGTAGATCCACTGTCACAGTATCTCATCATCACTGTCATCACAAAGTTTACTGCCATACCTTTCTGTCATAAATCATTCACAACTTTTTGCCATACATCAAGAGTTTCTGCTGTCTAAGAATAAGTATTACTGTCACTTTCTGTCATAAATCATTCACAACTTTTTGCCATACATCAAGAGTTTCTGCTGTCTAAGAATAAGTATTACTGTCACATAGAAAAGCCTCATTCATACCTCAATGCCATGCATTTATATTACTGTGATCAGGCCAAACATATCTATACTTTTTCAGTCATCAAAGATCTTCACTGACAGAGGATTAATCCATGGAACAAGATTGCTCTCATACAAGGTTTCTTCAATATATAAGATTACTACTAGACCAGGACGAAAAAAATTAATCTGTCACAATTATATGACAGGTCATTGTTATAAATAGTTTAGAGTCGAGCCTTCTAGTTACTATTAGACAGTACTGCCATCATGATAGTGTCATCACTGGTCATGACTGTCACTAATGTCGTTACAGTCGTGTAGGTCACTGTCTCATTGTATCACTGTTTAGCAACATTTGCACATCAACCCTACAGTAATATAACAAGACCATGTGCTCACAACCATAAAATGCCCCTGCAACAACATGTCCAATATGATTGTAAGAACACACACTGGTAATAGCATTGCAGGCCTTCAGAACTAATTGCAAATCGCAGAGGTGCAATACAAGCCTCAAGAATATACAGGGATACAATGTGTGCTTCAGAAATATGGTTGTAAATTGATGGGAGCCAGCAAGCATAAGTATAAACAACAGACCAAGTGTGTGATGTGTACAACAGAGATTGCGATGTCATATAATCAACAGAAGTGTGAGTCACAACAAAGACGCTATGTCATTGATTACAGTCAACTAAGGTGCGATGTCACAACAGAGATGCCCTGTCACTGAGTATGGTCAATAGAGATGTGAGCCTGGATCAACTTCAGTGGTTTGGTCCTTCAAGGGTTCAATGCAGTGTAGATCCACCTGCGTTCACACCAGAAATTTAGACCAATCTTTATGTTCTCATCGCTTCCAGAATTCGATCACAGGACTGTAAAAAAATATTCTGGAACTACACTTGCAGTCCCTTCCGACAATTTCACCGAGTGGCCATGTAGGATATCCACCAGTAAAATGCCGAAAAAAAAGAGCTCCTGTGCAAAAATCGACTGTGGCTTTATCCAGAACTGACTTGCACCCACAGCCTTCAGTTTCTCTCCAGAATCACAGAGGAATAGGAGGGCTACAGAGGATTGGTCAACAAAGCCGCTGGTATAGGCCCCAGATATGCCTCAGGTTCAATGTGATTGGTCAACAAAACCAGGTATTGTCCTCACAAACGATTGCCTTAGGTATTTGTCCTTGCAATGCTCCAGAGCTGCAACATAAGATCAAAAACATGAACTAGTCCCATACAGAGATAAGCAATAAAAAATCCTTTGTCAAGCCCAAAACCAAACCAAAACTCTTATCCCAATGCTGCTCCACCAGACTTTGATCTTTTTTCTGAAATATTGCTAGCCGAAGGAATATGTCAGAGAAATCGGAACACACCTGCATCATTTGAGAGTATGCTGTCTTTATATAGATTTAGAGACCGATTGGATAAGCCAGCCAACTTCCACCTCTTGGATGAAATACAAATTAAAATTTGAATTTTTCCCCAACATTAGGATGGACTTGTAAAGTCCTTTGTTTGGTGATGGCTGTTCTTTTGTATACAATGTTGATTTTATAGCATCAGAAGGTCTTCCACATAGCCTTGGCAATGTGGAATTGAAGTCCTGTTTAGGTGGTTGTTCGAGAGGAGCAACTAATATGGTCTCCTTCCTATGTTTTAACTCAGGAAGAGTAAATACATTGATTAATTAATTGTGTAATATAGAATTTGGCTAATCTTTTTATAAGGATGAATAATTAATTATTTAAGTCACTTAGATCTAATCTCCATCTCTAGCTCTCAATCACTTTGGAGATTAGTGATTTGGCCTATGGAGAATTATAAAGGCAGCCTAAGGGAGAAGATGAAGACACAACACAAGCAAGAAAGAAATTCACAAAAAGATTTTCTAAATAATTTGCAAGAATAATATTGCAGATTTGTTTTGAGAGATTCACAGGGGCTGAGGAAGAAGGAAAAAGACAGTAGGAGAATTTTTTTGTAGCTGAATAAATTAGCAAGGACCCACACAATTGAGCATTAGGAATTTTGAGGTCTAACATTGGCCTCAAAACAAATAATGTACTATCAAAATCTACTTTATAAGAACCAATTAGAACTCAGAATATGACATCATCACCTGGGGATGACTTGGCATTGTTTGAGTTAAAGAAAATGAGTTGTCACTTTAAATGGTAGATAGAAACCTAGAGTTAGCCATGGTAATATTAGTATTGTGCCCTTTCTCATTTTTCTAATAAAATAATATTAATGTCCTTTCATTCTGTTTGGAACAAGTGATGATTGTACTTTAATAAGATCTCTATATATTCACTTTTCTCATGTTTCAATTTTTTTATTATTAATTCATAATTACATTTTCCTTATTTATTGTGTACCATATTTAAAAAATAAAAATATTTCCTTTTACTTTTATTTAAAACTAATTCATAAATAATTTTTTCTTATATGATATTTCTGGATTTTATTATTTTTTAAAATTATCATATTTAATATTAAACAATTTTATAAAAAAAATTCATACTTTAAATCATCATTTCCCTTAAATCATCTTTCAGTAAAAATAAATAGCTTTATTTACAAACATTTAATAATTGTTAGAGTGAATTTATTTTCGCAACTATTGTTTAATTTAATAATTTAATCTTATCTCTAGTCTTCTCTCTCCTCTCTCTATATTATATTTATATATAGAGAGTGATGAGACTGAAAGAGAGAGAGAGATTTAGTACGAGAGAGAAGAGATTATAAATTAAGCTTGAATCATTAATAGTAAAATATTACTAATAAAAAATTAAAAAAAGGGTGTCTAGATAATTCAATATATATAAATCTTATACATACTCATATATATAAATATATTTTTAAATATAGTTCTCTCAAGTAGGAACCAGTACATCCTAGGCCCTTCTGCACATCATCATGTGCATGGTCAACAAGGTCACAATTCCTCTTGCAGTGGAAATTACTTAGCATGGGGGTGTAGTTTGCCAAAACATGGACAGCTCTTTCTGTACGTGTACGGGAAAGATGCTTTCTAGTGCACATTAATGTAGCAAGGAATTGTGTATTTCATTTGCCAGCTGTTATTATAATAAATAGGCTAGCCAGCTGAGCGGATAAAGGCAAGAGATTTCATTGTATGAAAGATTATGGTTATATAAGTATATATTATAACTTAATATAATATTATTTAAATTAATCTAAATGTTATAAATATAGATTATTATTTTCTTTTAAATATATGGTAAATCAATTCACTCCACAATATAAAACTAATACTTAATATAATAGACTACAATTATTTGTAAAGTATTTTTATTTTAGATAGTATCTTAGTTACATGTTAAATAAGTTAAATATGCAATTTTTAATTAGTAATATATAAATAATATTCATGAATTTATTAAATTTATTTCAAGTTATCGAAATAAAAAAGGACAATGATAACGACTTTTCTTGAAAAGCTCACTTAGTCACGTTAATAGAATTTTTTTATTAATTTTACTTTTGTACAATATTTTCAATTGAATTTAACCATGTTTACATGAGTTGTAGTGTAAAAATTGAAGCAAATTCATAAATCTTATTTTATTATTTTCCTTAGGAGGTCCATTTTAGACCTCAAGATTCCCCTAGTGAAAAGGAATGGTGTTTTTGTGGCTGTGCATGGGCTTGAGGAGGCCGAGTGGGTTGCTGATTTTGCTGGAAGAATTTATCCCGGTTTTTGTTGTAATTTCTTTGTAAATTCTGAGGGCCATTTTCCTTGGTTAGGGAGCCCATGATTTCTCTGAAAAATAAAATTATGAGAAGTTGGAGGATTAATTTGTGTTGTCTTGTGCGATTTTTCTAGGTTATTTTCTGCTGCTATTTGCTAAGTTAAAGTGCCGGTGAATTTTCTGTTTATAGTTTTCGGAGTTTATTTACTCTAAAAAAACCATTTATTGGGTAAAATAATTTCCAAGGGTAAGATCACTACATGAGACATTAAATCTGAGACTGGCACTTGCAAAATTAACAAATGGTGCCTTTTTATGGATTTTGCATTGCTTGTGGATCTCGGTGTTGTTTGTGCTGAGGAAATCAGGTGTAAGTTTGGTTTTAATCAGGAGGTTGGAACAGTAAAACCTCATGCGACATGTTTTGCAGCATCCCAAAAAAGCAAAACTCATCAAAACATTTCACACGTGTGGGGGACACTTAGGTGTTGTCCCTTAAAATCTGGGATTTTGAGGGTACTCCCTTGAAATTAACTTGGATATTTTATAAAAAAACAAAAGAAAACCCAAAAACGTAAAATTCCAACATAAATTGTCTCACTTTATCAAACTTTTCATGATGAAAACAATTAGATGTATAATTTATGTTTTCATTTCTTTAGTTTATGATGTTAGAGATAGAGTTCCCTATGCAAGTAGTACCTATTGCCCCCTATGATATACCCTAAATCCTGGCGGGTGTCCCCACGTCCCCCAGGTGGGTTTCCCCACTCTCGTGTCCCCACATCCCAGAAATGTTGTGGACATTGGATTTTTATTGAATTTCATTTGCGACACATCCAAATATGAACATGAACCAGGGGACTTAGCTTGTATGCTAACTGATTTGAGAACAATAAAAAAATTGTGCATAGAATCTTGAGCCTTCAGCCAGACTTAGATTGGAGAGTTAGCATTAGGCTTAAGATTTCCTTATTCAGCCCAATACATTTATGTGCAGGACTATTGAAGACTAAAATATAGGTCAACACAAACCATTCTTACATCTTACTGTGCTCTTTAATGCTCCCATGTACCATGATTCGAATTGTCCATTTTCAGAGGAATCTAATAGGGCTTTTGTAAAGTTTTGAAGATGTTCTATGCTAAGAGCAATTTCACTTTTCTCACAGCAATCATACAAGTAGTTAAGCAAAATGCAGATAGAACATATAAGCAGATCTTACAGAAGACAAATCAGAAACAGGGAAAATGTGTGTGTTCGTTTCGGCGGTCAACAGGATGCTTCAACCAACAAAG